>JAPMOQ010019631.1:0-112750 GCA_026543055.1 Argiope trifasciata | reverse complement strand
CACTTATTAACATAATATTTCAGCTACTTCATTAACAGTATAGAATGACAAAGTAATAACTCCTGCCACTTCTTACCCTCCCTCCTCCCATATATATATATGTATGTATATATGACACTATTCTTTGTACTTTTATGATTTGACAATCATATAAAAAAGAGAAATCACAAAATATTAATACAAGCTTAACCAATTGTCATTTACTAAGCAAGAAAGAGCGAGACTAAGACTGGGACACCTAAATGTGTCCTCAAACTTTGTAACCGAAGCTCCTGCAATCCTCCTACACGGAGAGCTGGGAGCAATGAAAGCGGAAAGATAGCGGATGCTGGGTGTTTTTCTTTCTATTTCGGAATGTTTGATCCCAGGGTGGGAAGTCAAGCTGTAACCACGTGGGGGTGACCCCCGGATGCAACACAGGAGAGGACAGGGAGATAAATAAAAGAAATGGTTTCCGAAACTGCAGTATTACGAGACGCATTGTAATGGTTTTTTTTTTGTTTTGTTAATGAGACTATCAGCAGTATCTTTATAAAAGGTTATTGTAATATTTATTCAAAAATTCTAATTATAAATACAGGTTTTTAGTAAACTTTATTTAAAAAATTGTGCAAGATATATATACTTTTTTGCTAGAAAATAAATCAGAAAGGAAAGCCAGAATTAGTATTTAATAGAAGATTTAAGAAAAAATTCCTGTATATGTATTCTAGATTTAAATTTAAAATATTACATTGAAAAAGCTAGTGCTTTTTTTACATTTTACTGTTTTCTATACATATATTTAAGAACCGATTATACATTTTATATTTCCAGGCCATTTCATTGCTGTTCCAAAATTCTTAATAATTTCAAAGATAAAATGCTTCATTTATTAAACCCTAGAATATATATATATATATATGCCGTTAAGCGGTTATTTGCTGCATTTTAACTCTTCAATGCATTCATTAATTAAATTGAGTTAAAAAGTGACAACATTTCTTGGATATCTGTAACTAATTATTCATAATTTTATGCTACAAAGAAGAAAAAATTTGTATTATAAACGAACTGTAACCACCTGAATTCGTATTTTTCGTCTAATAACGATGACGCATTCCACTAAATTACTAATTCCTTTCGAGAAAAATCCTTCATGTATTTTTATTTTACCAGAATTTTATTTTGAAATTTTGCCCTTTGGATGAGTCGGAGAAGAAATTTAAATTATTCTTCTTTAAATTAGCAAAAATTCCAAAGGTCATGCCATTCTAATTCTATTCAATCTACCTTGTAGAAATTGAAGTTCTTTTATTCTCTAACAAACAAAATTTGAGTAGTTATGCCTTTTTTTTTTCTTTTACCTGAAGAAATGGAAGTTAAGTCAAAAATAAATTATGGAGTTTAGAACGTAGCAGTAGTTCCAATCTAAAATTCTAAATGAATCTTTAAGGTGGAGTAAGTAAGTGACATCAAGCACAAAGTATAATTAGAGGATACGTTGGTCATATAACTGTGGTGATTCAATTAATACTGGTAGACTGCATTGAATCCATATATACATATCAACAATGTAATTAATTCGTTCATTTGTTGTAAATAAAATGGTAATAATAATAAAAGGATTTTATTTAAATTTATTTATTGCCTAAGAGGAAAAATAACGAATTAATATAAGTTGAGTTTACATCGATTCAGAAGAAATGCATTTTAAAGATAAGAAAGCCTCAAACAGAAAGGAGTGATTAAATTTAATAATAATAATTTGACAAAATAATTATAGTTTAATAAAATTAGCTATCTTATTCTCACTGATTCAAAAGCAATGATATAATTTTTTTGCGATGTCATAGTTCCAAGTAATCAATTGTATGTGTTAAGAAAGTTACAAAAAAATCCATTGACAAAATAATTATAGTTTAAAATAACAATCTCTCTTATTCTCACTGATTCATAAGCATTGATATAACTTTTTGCAATGCCGTTTCTAAATAAATCAGTCATATCATTAAGTAGAAAGTTGTAAAAAAATTCAGATAGGAAATAATTACACTCAAATTGCAAAATAATAATAATAACACTCAAGCGATTAATTAAACGCACTCCACACTAAGTTAGAACTAAGTAACCACTATCGGTCACAGTTAAGGATCATGATAAAAAAAATTATGTAAATGAGTAACAGTGGAGCTATTGATCCATTAAAAAAACACGACAGAACTATGTACATAATTATAGCTAACGCCTTTTAAACAAAAGTAAACAATATGTCTGTAAGAAAGATTAATCTCCATTAATGGCAATGTAATTAAATAAAGGCATCCTAAGCAAAATCATAAACAACCGAAATAGCACTTCTTTGTGGTAAGGATAGACAGCGTTTTCTTTTAATACAGACAACAAGGATTCTTCCCTCTCTATTCATTAAAAGAATTAGAAACGATTTAATTATTAGATCTTCCCTCGAGTTCCGATATGTTGTGGCCACAGGCTAAACCGACAACGCCCAGCAACGAAGCGAATTTCTGGACATACCTGTATATGTGCTTGCCCTACTAAGTAGTTCATTAGTGATCGCGCTTTGCTTTTCTTTTTTCACGTTTTACAATTTTACTTTTTACTTTTTTTTCCCCTTCTTCATTCGTTATTGTTTTTTCCACCAGACTTCATCTAAAAGCCCCGATAAGAACATATATTGTTAGTCACGCTACTGGATCGGACTTTCTCACATTTTTATAATTATTTTTGTTTTATTGCTTTCGCCTGGCGTTATCAGCATAAGTGCACCCAAGTGAGCGGGAGAGAGAGAAAAAAAACACGAAATTTAATGCACTACATGATTTTCTCCTTGTTTCAAATGAATTAGTAAAACAAGATTGGATACAAATATTTAAAACCAATTTAGTTTAAGACTGGTTTAAATGATATAAGTTTTAAATATGTTTTTAAGAAATAATAATAATTAGGTTATATTTTGCACAGAAATTTAATGCAAATATTGTCCTCTCATAAAGCAATTATTAGTGAATTGATTTTATTTTGAATTAGTAAAAGGAAATTTGGTTTAAATGTTTAATTCAATATAATTCCCTGTTATTTCCTAATTTTTAAAAAAAATTAACTTGTTTTCAACAAATATTTACTCTGATAAGAAAAAAATGCAGAATAGCTAAAAATTCAACCATGAATCAACTGCTCATGTATTCAGAAATGAGTGCTGTTGTTGTTATTTATGACACTTTACAAGCCTGCTGACAGAAAGCTGTCAGCTGTTTAGGAATAAATTAGCGTCCCTCGTTTTCAGTAGTGCCAACTAAGGTTAATAATACGACTTACTTACTTCATTCTTCACATTCGCTTGCACAAGCCCTTTTTACAGCGGGGCACAGTCGCTCTACTTACTGATAGAACACAGAATAACAACCATGCCCGAACCGAGACTCGAACCTGGAACGTTTAGACCATGGGGAAACACCCTACCCCTATGACAAGACGCAGGCAGGAATGAGCACTTATTTAAACAACCACAGTTTTTAAAAGAAATTTCAGAATCGCACAGTTTTTAATTTCTTAGCAATTACATTTCTCTAGAAAAAATAATCGAATGACTCTTATTTCCAGAATTAAATTTTTCAAAAATTTTTAGTTTGCCAAGGGCATAATTCTAGTTATATACTAGTTTAGATATTTTTCTCTAAAATAAGATATTAATACATTTATATACAATTTTTTTAAATGAAAGTGTTAAATATTTCATGAATTTTATTCTTTTTCTCTCTACAAGTCTCTTCGCACATCTTATATTTTATCATACGAATGAATGTTACCATAAAAAAACTACAATACTTCTGAAGGAAACGAATCAAAAGTGGAAAGTAATACATATATTTCGGTTCTATTTAATAAATGAAAATAATAAAAATAAATAAATATTTTGTAAACTGTTTAACATAGAAACAAATAGCTACTATCATGACAATTCGATTTCTTGGAAAAATGTATAATTTGTCCCATTCTTGAGGTTGAAAAAGAATAATATCCTTTAATGATTTCTATTTGCAAGTTAATGTGTCTATTAAAAATGTGATTGAATATAAATGTGCAAAACAAACATTCATGCAAGTAGTTAACTTTCTATAACTCTTTTTCGTCGTTGAGCTCTAAGATTGGTGTATAATGTACTTGCTTTGTTTTCATTTATCTCATATTGTGATCTCTACTCATATCCTGTCTGTTCCATTTGAGCTATCTCTGTACAAATCAAGTGAGCACGAGTGACCGACCACTTGATTGATTGGATTTTAATAGCGCCTATAAGATTATGGTGGTCAACAGACCGTATTTTCTTTGATAATCCCATCTAACATCAATAGCTTTCGTGTATTATTCATTTAGATCATGTAGAAAAAAATAAAATGGATGCAATTTTGATATCCAAGAATGAAATTTGAATGCCCAGAGACCTTCAACCTGATTGACAAAAGGTTACTTTGGACAACAGAATTCAAGGAATATAAGATGCTACATGAAGATAACTTAATAAAGAACTCACCTTCAGTATATTTTAAGATACACGAGATACAAGGCGTTCATCTTATTCCATAAAGAATAAAAGATAACTAGTACAAGGTGGTTAACTGGAAAACTAGATGACCAGTATGGATTACTGATTAAGAACGACATTAGATGGTGAAGATAGTTTTAGTGCATTAATCATTTAGATCAAGCATTAAAAAAAATTGGATGCTGCTTTAATACCCAAGAATGTAATTTGAATGCCTAGATCGCCAACCTGATGGTTCATGGCTACTTTGAACAATTAAATTTACTGAATATGATATACTATACAATAGCTTAATAAAGAGCTCGACCTTAGTATATTTCAAAATACCTAAAATGCAATATTGATTTTATTCCTTAAAAATAAAAGATAACCATTACAAGATGTTTAGCTGGAAAGCTTGGATGAAATTTAAATGATCTAGTTTGTATGAATGATTAAGAACGTATTGGATTGTACAAGAACTCTATCGTGTATTAATCATTTGGATCCTTTAGAAAAAAAAATATTGAACGTAACTTTGATATCCAAGAGTGAAAGTTGATGCCTACAGATCTTCAACCTGATGACTCAAGACTTCTTTGGACCACTGACTTTATTTTAATATGAGATGCTACGCAAAGATAGTTTAATAGAGATCTCGCTTTTAGTAAATTTCAAGATACCCAAGATACAATGCTCATTTTATTCCATAATAAATAAAAGTAACTAATACAAGGTGGTTAATAGGAAAACTAGATGGCTAGTTTGGACTACAGATTAAGAACGAAATTAAATGGTGCTTGTCAGTTGTAAAAATTGCACTAACTTGAAGCAAACAAATTAATGACTGAATATCTAATTTTGTAAAACGAAACCTTCAGATTAGATTCAGTAGTGCCACAAGGGGAATGGTTTTCGAAGAATGATATTTCCTTTCTCCAACACTGTGAAATGTATATTTGAAAAAGTTAAATAAACGTATATTCAGTCTCTATTGCGTTAACCAAGACAAATGTTGGCCGTCCTCTCTCAGACGCCCCTACACTACTCACCAGGACTTTGTTAAATAAAACGATAGAAAAATCGAAGCATATTTTGATTATGGACCCTGATATATACACAAGAAGGATCATTTACATGAACTTTGGAGAAGTGTAAAAATCATAGAAATAACTTCAATCAGAATCTTCAACTTAAGAAAGTGAAAAATCACAGAAAAACATTGCTCCAATATTTCATAAATAATTACATTAAATAAATTTCTATTTATCATAAATTACTATTTCTTTTAACTGCCTTCGTTTCGCAACTTTATTAAACCCTTGAGAGCAAAGAATTATTCTATACAAGAATATACATATATAGTTTTATTCAATATTATTTTAAAATAGGACTTTAGCTTTGATAATCTATGTACATTTTAATAACAAAACGCTCTCCGTGACCAGAGGGGCTGATAAAGATTTTTCCTTCTAATGAAACAAACATATGGACCAATTTTTCCTAAAGTCAAGGAAAGGTTGAATAATTCTCGGAGCATAGTATCCTCCTCTGCCACTTTCAATTGTCACATATAGTTGAAAAATTGATCATTGTAATGTCCTAATTTAGGAGCGAGGTCATTTTGGCTCAAGTATTACATAGGCTCACCAGATCATTTTCATAAAAATAAACTCTACCATTTCTTCTTTCTCATCATAATGATGTAGCAAAATTAAGTGGAACCAATGGTAAAATATAGCTTTTTTCTCTCTTGTCCTCATCAATATATTAACTAGAATAAATAAAGTCCAAAATATGTTATTATCTTTCCTTCTGTATGTTACTTCTGTTCTTTAAAAAGTAGCATAAAGCGCATTGACTCTTCGGACTGTGACATCTGCGCCTCCTTTGCTCCCAATTGCTACGTCTCAGTATCCTGACGAGTTCTTATTCCATGGAATTGGTTAGTTACATTAGATAAAATATCGTTAACCAGCAACTTCAAAAATTGCATTGATTTTGGAAACGATAAAATTTCTGTCAATAAAAAGCTACATAGAATATTTTGAAACTGAAAAAGCACAGTTTGAGAAGTGAAGCAGATAATAACACTTGGCCATTAATTTGGAACATATATTTAAAAACGTGTAAAATGTTACAAAACGGCAATTACAAAAAGATAGCACGAAAATAACAATGGCAAGGCTAAAAAAAAAGATTCAACATATTTAGCTGGATAGTAGCTTTGCATTATAATGTGGGATTACCGAATGAAAAGAGTATAAGATGTTACTGTACTATAAGTTAATAAAAAGTTTCACCCTGAATATATATCAAGACACTCAAGAGGCAACGTGTATATTTTATATCTTATTTTATAAAGTGTGCCAAGGCAATTATAAAAAAATAACCGTAGCTGGTGAAGGGTGGGAAAACTTTTACGATGCTACCTCTTCATCGATTAAGGTTTTATGGATTCAAATGACTCATTTTACGAGTTGCTCCTCCTTGCATAACTAATGAGATGGGTTTGGGCATTAGCTTTAGCATCCGGTAGCCATTGATTATAAAGTACCCTTCAAAGACTCTGGTGAATGCAAATATGAGTTTTTATGTTGTGATGGCCTCTGGTATTGTTCGCTAATTATGAGGCAGCAGGATGCAGCTCTTGATATTTTTTCACAGCTGCTCATGGTGAGAAAAACTAATTAGACAGCTTCCTTTAGCGGTACCTCATAAAACGCTCTTTCGGACTTTTTAGTCAGCAAATATGTTTTATGCATAGAAACCATGTAAAAGGATTCAGACCAGTCTGTTTGTGAGACTCATGGTCAGAGCTTTCACTGAAAAAGATGAATCACTTTTCAAAGAATAGTTCCGCCAAACCATTGACGAGAAAAAATAATCTCTTCTGATTTTAAATAAGGCACTCGTGAAGGGTTTTGACTCGTTAATTTGCGATATCATATAGCAGTGAAGATAGAGTTTCAATAAAAAAAAATCTTAATTTGCATATAGGTCCATAGCTGATATTCAGAACCACACTAAATTCTTTAGGGCCCTTAGGCAATTCAAATTTTATGGGACTTTTTTGGTCATATTCTTTTTACAGGTTGAAGGAACAAAAAACGACTTTAGAATGCCTCCTTATGTAGATTCTTCCAATTCTGTATAGAGAATTTTTTTCAAATATCAATAATAAATTGAAAAAACTAAAGATTTCAATCCAAAATAACATTTAAATCAATTGGTTTTGTTATCTCGGATATAAAAATTTGATAATTTAAATCTAAAATCATTTTCAAACAATGCGAAAAAAGAAACCTAAAATATTCTTAAGGCATAAGTTCTCAAAATTTAACAATGCTATTGACAAGTAACTGAAAAATGAATTGCACTACACTGATCTAGAGGCGTATATGAAATTATGAGGGAAAAATGAACAAAAATGATGTTCTGAAATTAAATCATCGTTTACTTGCTTTTGAATATGTCTGGGAACATTGTTCTTTTAAACAGAATGAATATATATGCTTAGATTAGATATGCAATTCTACAGATATTCGATGTTCAGAGATACCAAAATCTATAGGAATTACTTTCAGTAATTTATTATTTTGTATATTTAAAAATCTGACTCTGATTAGTATTACTAGTACTGATGATCGAAAAATTCTTAATTATAAATTTTTTTAGTAATGTAATCAATCTTGAAATTATGTTAAAACTAAAAAATCGGATTAGAGGCTGGTAAAAAATACCTAGTAATCTTATTTGATTTTACTGAATAAAAGAAAAAGTACCTCGTTTTATTTGAATGTGCTTTTTTTTAAAAATAATGCAAAAATATTTTTTTAAAAATTAAATTTTTCACTCAAAATAGTTTAGTAAAAAAATGCCATTAAAATGTGTTAACAAAATACAGAAAAGTATTTAAAAATCTGAATTCTGAAGAATTCGGATTAGAGGCTGGTAAAAAATACCTAGTAATCTTATTTGATTTTACTGAATAAAAGAAAACGTACCTCGTTTTATTTGAATGTGCTTTTTTTAAAAATAATGCAAAAATATTTTTTTAAAAAATTAAATTTTTCACTCAAAATAGTTTAGTAAAAAGATGCCATTAAAATGTGTCAACAAAATACAGAAAAACATTTAAAAATCTGAATTCTGAAAAATATTATAATACTGTGCGAATTATTTTTTTTCTGGTAATTGTTTCTTAAAAAATTAAAATAAAACCAACCTAGTAATCTTAGTCGATTTAAATTCTAACAATCAATTAACAATCCACTTGAATTCTCCACATATATATATTTAAAAAATGTAGTTACATCGTTCTATGACTTTTAAAATTTATTTTCTAACAATCATATTCTTTAGGATTTTTAAAAAAAATCAGTAGCTTTTATTTTTTGCAGTTTATGGATTTCCGAATACATAGGAGCTAATATACGCATGATTCTTTCAAACGCACTGCACTAAGTCAAAAGTCAGATGAATTTGTTCATTTTTACGAGTGCCGATTATTTATTTATTTGGACTAATGTCAATGATTTCAAAATAATGAAGCATGCGTGGAGGAAGTCAGGATTCTAACAATAGATTGTTTAACAGTTCATTTCCCAACCAAACAAGGGTCGCAGAAAGAAAAAAAATATTTTATCCATGTAAAAATAAAATTTAAATAAAGCAAAATAGAACGACCCGTATTAACCGTCAAAAAAAAATTTTTTTTTTTGCAAGTTTTCATTGAAATTTACTATGCACCTGATTTCCCATGAAGTTCAAGAATCGCCTGATCCATTGTAGCGTAACTTTGAGCGAAAACAACAACTTGATCAGAGAACTAAAGCAGATGAAAAAAAAAAATAATAAACCAACAGTATATGGACATACAGGTGGAAAAACCGTCTCCTTCCTTAAAAAAAATTAATTTAAAAAAATAAACCGTTACAGATGCTGAACAACAGATGTTAATCGATGTTTCGGGTAATAAAGCTATCAACAGTACTAATCAGCATATAACACGTTTTATTTATTTTTACTTACTTCTCTTTTACTCCAATTGGAATTTCACAGTTTACGAAAAGCCGTTAAGTCAATTGATTTTTTTTGTAGATTATTTTTTTATTTAATAAAATGTACGTTTTATTTCCACTAACATACTGCTTTTCTGCTTTTATATAAAACTTTAGAGTTCGATGAACATTAAATTTGAAATGCAGTTTTTAAATGAAATTTATTTTCTTTATTTTGAAAAAATTTCAAATAATATAAATTATTTTTAAAACTTTTATAATTTATACTAAGACGATATGTGATGCATTTTTTTTAAATAAAATCTTTTAAAAATAATCTGAAGAAAAATTTAATTAACTGACATATGAAAACTGACTTTCAAAAATTATTTTCCATCTAGAATATACGTATATTCTTTAATATGTCATCCTGTATTCAAAAATATAATGTTTCAAATGCAAAGTTTCTCCCGTTTTATTTAAAGTTTTATAGTAGTTTTAATTAAAAGACACATTCATGATCTTTATTCCTTTATTAAAGCATGACTTTAAAATTCTGAAAACAATATGTATCACTTTTTTAAAAGAAAATCTCATTCCAAACGAAAAAACTATAATATTCTTCTTATCTAGTTATGGAAACTAGATAAGAAGAATATTAAAATATAATATTCTTCTTATCTAGTTTCCATAATTCTTATCCAAGTGGAAATAGCGCGATAACTTTTTAACCAGTGTTTTGAACACAAATTCAGATTTTTGATACGTTCTTAACACCCAAATAAAGTAAGTATAACCACAATATTTAAAGGGGAAAAATACTAAGACTGTCCATTATTTTAATTCATTATATAAGATTTCTCGAATTGTTTTTCTCCTGTAATCTATGTCTAAGTAAAAACATGGTAATTTTTTAACTCTCCTATATTTGGAAAATATTCGAATAAATGAGCCTTAACGCTATGAGGAATAAAAAAAATAACATATTAAATACAGAAAAAAAAAAGTTTTTTTTTTTTAATTGAACTTGAAAATTTGACTATTGGCACAGTTCGGATATCTCTGAGACAGAAATATATATATATTTTCCAATTATGTTTGTTTATCTGTCAACACGTTAACTCAACAAAGTTTATATATATATACAGTGATATATATGAACTTTGTATATGGTCTTTACATCACATTTGTGGGTTTCTGTAATATTTCAACTCAAAAGAATCTGTCTATCCAACTATTTGAATATGAATTGACATAATAGCTACAAAACAAAGACAGCTAGCTGAACAAAATTTGCCAAAGATTTGACACCTTAAGTATAAGTTTATATCAAATTTGGAACCTAGTTTGTCAAAGGTTTGCCGTCTGTCGGCCTGCACTTTAACAAGCATGCATGCAATGACTCAAAAGCGCACGACTTCAATATATGAAATTTTGTATATGATGTGAATCTAATTGTGGTTATTTAAAAAAATTTTATTTTAAATATCTGGAAAAGGTATTCAAAATCCACATTCAGTTTTCTGCTCTTTAGCATAAACCTTATCTTAGCGATTAATCACCAAAAATCCCATGACAAATGAATTTCGTAACTGTTGTAAAACATATAGTTAATAATATAGAAATATATTTATTTGAAGGTATACGTGACAGTTTGGGGGCTACCACTCCTGCTAGTTAGGGCATATACATAAGCTATTTCTTTTTCGCCAAATCTGAGAGCAAAATACTCTCATAAAAATGAGAGCATTGAAAGTATTTTCTAGCAAACTAAATCAATAAATTTTAACGATACTATTTGTAAGATATTTAGTTTTCCTTTTACGTCTGTCGATAAACAACTGCGAGGAAAATACCTCTTGTGCTCTTATCAGGAGATGGTAGAGTGGGCAAACAGACAGGCCCTATCTGTATACAGTGTTATCAATTTAGCACTCCGATAGGAACCTGCGTCTATCTGAACAGGCTCTTATCATCTGGCAAAATAATATTTGAGAAACTGTCATCGATTAGGAAGGTGTGGATTTTGCTTCTATAGATTACAAAACAGTGCCCTTTGATCCTGGAAGCTATTTACCGATCTTGATCGCTAAAACGGTCGATGTACAAAATCTTACTCTAGCTACAAAAATATTCTTAGATTAAATTATTTTGTTTCAATTGTTTTGTACAATATAAATAGCAGATAAGTCCCTCGGTGCATTTTTTAAAAATTAGATAGTAGGCATATAATTTGTTCTCTGGTAATGAAGTTATTATGAAAGTTGTTTTTGTTTTTTAGAACAGTTAAGTTCCTAAAAAAATATGTATTACTTCAATTGTTCGACGGATTATAAGCCTTCGAAGAAATTATTATGGAATGTTTTAATAATGTTTTTAAGTGATCAATTTGTTCATTTTAAATGACAAAAAAGATAATATGATCCAAGATCTCTATATGCAGTATAAAATTTTGAATCGGTATGCAGAACAATGACGATTACATCGGAAATGACGTTTAGAATAACACAACATTTTAACTTTCCATAACAAGATTTAAAAAAAATCAATGTAGCTTATCGATTTAGATATTTTTGAATTGTCACGCAAAACACCCAAATTCAGCTTTGAACACTCGAATTTTAAGTTTTTCAGGCTTGATGAAAACCCGTACTATCACTAAAATAATTTGTGTTCGAGAACTTAAATAAACATTAAAAATTAAAATTAAATAGTTTTGTAAAAATGTAGTCATTTTTTTTATACATAATAACAACAAATAAACAACCAACAAATGAGCATGCCAACAAGTAAATGAAGTGAAATGCAACAGTTCAAATTAAAAGATATATTACTTTCAATTAATGAAAATATCGAATTTCCAAAATCAGTTAAACAAGTATAAAGCACTTCAGAAATTCGCATATCTATATTCCCAAGTTCATATTAGTTCTCCTGTAATAAGTGAAGTATTTAATCTAATTCTGTATAAGGAAGTTGACAAAACATGATGGGGAGATATATTAAAAACATGTCGTAGTTTTTTCAAGAAAACAGTATTAGAAAAAAAAAATCTCAATAATTACTGCAATCAAGTTCTTCATTAAGTTCTTTGTGAAACTAATCAAAAGGGATAATATCGCAATAAGGGAAATCGAGGTTTACGATTTATTTTTTCATAAAAATTCTTGGAGATCTTTCTCACTTACATGTAATTAGACGGTTCCAACAGTTTTACCACGCTAATTTGACTTAGGGCGAAATTTTATCGAATTAGGTAAAATCTACATTTTTTTCTTTTCTTTCCATTTTATGAATTAAATTTAATAATTAGATTAATTATTAAAATTTGAAATTTGAAACTATTAACTCGTTTGAAATTTTTATCTCCAACCATTTGTTAAGTAATATTATTGTTCAAACCATTGAAATATGTAACTGCAGTGCCCTGAAGTCAAGAACCTTGAGTTCAAAAACTTCGCTTAACTTCTCGCAAATTGACAATATCTAATATACCTATGTAGCTAATATATTATAGTCATATTAATTTCGATTGTAATTTCATTTTTTAGAAACAACAAAAACATTTTTTTTCTTGCTAATTTCAAGAGTAAATTTCTTATCTTCAAATGAAGTATATAATCTATAGACCTCTCGGATAATTTATTGATTATATTAAATTATAAATTAATTTTTAAAAATTCGTGAAATCAAAACTTGTTGAACTTACAATTTATACACTAGGATATCATTTTCTGTAAAAAGTTTTTAACATTTTCTGTAATTAATTTCTGTCATTTTCGGTGATTAATATAGTAAAAGTTGCACATGGGTGTAAAAATGATAAACAATTAACGATTGACGAAAAGTTATCAACTGTAAGGGATACTTACTTGGTCAGGAGTGGAGGAGTTATCAGAACTATGTCCTGTGGTGTCAGGATTACCCCGACCACCCCCAGCACCACTGTTACCACCTCCTGCACCTCCTCCTCCGTTGCTGCTGTTGTTATTGTTGTCCCCCAGATCACCGGGTTTACTGTCTCTTTCGTCTATCACCAAGTCTATTGGCATTTTACCCTTCAAGCAACTGATGTAACGCTGGCAAAAGTTATCGCACAACTCATGGACCTATGGAATAAAAAGCATATTCTTCATTAACAGCTTAATAACATTAAAAACGAATCATGTAGTAAGACATACTATTACATTTATTTATTACTTATCATGTGCATCAGTATTAGACTCATCCACGGGCTATTTTTTATATGATTATATAAGTTCACACACCAAAAATTTTGATAGATGCATATCCGACAGCGAATTCTCAATTTTGAATGAAATACAAAGAAGAAAAAGAAAAAAAGAAAAAAAAAAGATGTCGAGGAAGAAGAAGAAATTTAAAAGAAATACAGCTTTGAGCCGGCGTCCTGGCATAGGGACAGCGCGTCTTCCCCAAGATCAAGATCTGGTGGTCCCTAATTTGAGTCAATGTTCGGCCATGGTTGTTCTTCATCAGTGTTTTATATGTGAGGCGGGTGAATGAAAAAAGGGGTTGTGCAAGTTAATGTAATGAGTGAATAACTAAATCTTAGATATAGATGCTAATCTAAATCTTAGCCCTAGATGGCGTTCCTGAAAAACAAGAGGCGTAAAATCTTCGGCTTAAATTCGCTAACTCAATGGCTTGTCTGTGGCAAGTGCCATCAGAAACAACTACAAAAACTTTGAACTTGTATTATTTCATTAAAATTTACCGTAATAATTAAGTAAACATTAAATAACTGTTATTTAATATTGTTTATGTGTTATTTTATTTATCAGCTGTTATTACATTTGATATTTTTATTTTTCTATATCTACTCGCAATATTTTCAATTTACCTGCGCTCTTAAAATTACTTTCCAATAATTTAAAATTAAATTTCTGAATTGGAAGACAGGAATGAAGTATGTAACTTTTGAAAACTCATTTATGTTAATACGCAAAATACTTGATGTAATTGAAGTTGCAAATTTTGTAAGGCATTACATTTTTTAAATATAATTTATAATTTATTGATTATTTAAAAAATTGGTAGTTATTTCAGCTTGTAATTAAATTCAGGATAATTAAGATCAAGCGAAGTGCGCCTCCTTCCTGCAGACCAAATATTTAGTTCTTAAAAAAAATCCACATCCTCAATTTATTTTAAGCCGTTAAAATTTATCAAAATTACTAAATTGATAACCTTTGAAAATGCAAATGCATGAATCGTTCTAAAAGAATTTATCAAAGAAGTTAAAAATGGTTATGAAAAGTTTCATTTAATTCTCAAAATCAAGTTTGTAATTTGGTTTTCAAATAAATTTAATGAAATTTTTACTACTAAGTTAAGTTGATACTCCATAAAAGACATCGCTGTATTCCAAAAGTTTGGTAGAAACATAAATACATTTAAATCATTGGTTCAAATTTGCGAATACATATTGAAACGGAATCTACATAAGACTTCCGATTATAGAAATATAAGCATAAAAGAGGGTGTAAAACAAACCTTTAAGCAAATTTAGCTCAAAATTAAATAACTAAAATAATTTGATATTAGTACAGATGTAAGAGACTTTGTTTTTATAGAAGTAACAATCGTTGAAACGAATAAATAACTTATAATTTAACTAATTTCTAAATTAGATGCTAATATTTAATTAATTTAATTTTTTTAAAGGAATAATGTACTTTTTTTAGAATACGTTTTTGTTTCATTAATAAGATAATCACCGTACATTTATAATTAAAAATCATAGATTATAAACTGACATTTTTATCTTATTAATTATGAACTGATATCAATTTTTAATTAATATTTTGTGCCTCCTTAGTTGAATGAAATTTTTATAAGAAAGAAAATTTTACAGTTTGGAGGGAATATTTAAACTTTATGAATATAATTCCTTATCAGCAAATAAATTCATAGCAGGCACATGCTGTTTTCGTAAAGGTTGAAGGACCAATAACATACAATGTTATTCCGCCAGCAGAAATGACGTCAACAGCAGCGCAGTCCAGCTGGTAGTAATTGTCTTCCCGTTGACGACGCTTGTCACTACAAGTGCTACTGTGACAGGATGGTTCTTGTAGGAATGCAATAACGTCTGGTCGTCTCTTATTTGACTTGACGAAGAAAAGAGGGTTGATTCTTTGTTTGGGCGAGGGGTGATGCGAACCCTGAGATGAGTACAATCATGAGATATGTCAATCGTAGGGGGGGGGGGGATAACGATTGAATTATTGCTAGGATGGAGATCGGTGGAATTCCTGACGATTTTGTGACGGGAGAAGCGTCAGTTGAATTTTTTTTTATAACAGAAGGAGTAGGCATTTTAAAAACATGATTTAAAATATTAAAGATGAATATTAATATCGATAAATTTATCGTAATAATGTTATGCAGTAGGTGAAGCTGGATCAATTAGTAGTTATGTCTCCAAAAAAGATCCACTAAGGAAATAAACCATATTTGAAATGAAGAAATAAAAATTTGGTTAAGCCAAACTCCCGAATACTATATTAAGACTGTCATTCTTCAGAGTAGGGATTTTAAAACAAATTATACCTATTTAAGGGGAAACAATTTATCGCTGTTTAACTTAGGGGCGAGTAAGCCGTGGAATAACCAATGTCATTTTTCCCATATTTAGCAATAATTTCAAATTAAAATTATCAAATATATCTTTTTGATTTGAAAGATTTCAATTGCATCAGCAGCAAAAGTAACATTTAATAGAACTGATTTTTTTATTAATATATACCTCATAAAAAATTGTTCCTGTTATGAAGATTTTATTAATTAATTTATCGTAAAAATGGAATGGCGTATTTTAATTTTATTTTCTATAAAAGTACAAAGGGGTGGAGAGTATATAAAAGAAATATTTTTAAGCAATTGAATATATAAATAAGTTTTTTTTTGGGTAACAATTCAATTTCTCTTATGAAATCTTTACGTTTTCATGATAAAATATTAAACAAATTTCTGTTTCGTATCCATAATACATGTCAGACAACAATGATTGAGGTTCATCAAATGCAAAATTAAATTTGATGAAAAACAAATAAAAGGTTTACTCTAATAAATAACATCCTAATCTAATTTCAAATAAGTATCAAGATACATTTATTCTATAGCTTATTAATGCATTCGATATGTTAGTATATCAGAAAAAAAGAAAGAAAATTGCAAAAAATATCATTACTTAAAATGTTTCACAAGTTAATTTAAATTCAGTATATACAAATAAATTCTAATTTGATCGTAAAATTTTCTTTCTAAAAAAAATTAACAATCCAAGGAAAAAGCGTAAAATGATTTGCTCAAAATGTGAAAAAGAGATGCTTCTTGGAAGATCTGCTCCTGACTTTATTTATGATTTCTTCATATTTATGATTTATGATTTCTTCTATTTAGGATTTCTTCATAAAATTTTTCATATAATGAAAAATTTTATGAAGTATTGAAACTTAGAAAAAAAAATTCCAATTCGAAATCATTTTCAGAAGCATTAATGGAACAATCATTCTTTACTAAAATATTTTTATGGAGAAATTAAAAAAAATTGTGCAATCATTGAATCGTAAGTGAAATAAAGTTAGTGTTAAAATAAAAGTTCAGTTTGGCATTTTTAAAGAAATTTAGTCTATTCGAAGCTGAATGACTTAACTCTTGTAAAAGCAGAGAAACACTCCCTCGTTCACTTGCTCAGGTTTTTTACATATTAATAAAATTTCATATTAGAAATCATATTTAGAAACATTAAGGGAATATCCATTCTTAAGTTTTTTTTTTTACTGTTGTTTACAACTGTTTAATCGCAAGTGATATATTGTCATAATCAGAGCGGTATGTTTTTTAAAAGGTCTAGTTCAATTGAGACGGAAATATTCAACTCTTAGGAAGAGAGTAGAAAAAATCCTCCAGTCCGTGCGCACAGGCTTTTTACATATTAATAAAAACTACATAAAAGAACATGCATAACAAAACTTTCGAGCATGACTGTCAAAACTTTTCTTCTGTCGTACATAGGGTTACATTAAAGAGAATTTGCATTCAAAAATAAGAAGAGGGGGGGGGGGGGGAAACACATAAAATAAATAAATAAAAACTCTAATTCGATCCAAAAGCACTGACAAGGGAAAGAAAAATTGTACCTCAAACACGTAGCCACACACAGGCGCATGTGCTTGACGTTACGAAAGATGAACTCGAGGGAGAAAAAAAAGAAAGCAAGAAAAAAATAAAGAAGAAAAAGTGGAAGAAAAAAAATGCATTTTGCATATGACAGTGGATGGTGCAAGAAGAAACAGTCAGAAAAGGCACAACTCCCATGTATTTTGCATGCGAACGGGTCTTCACAATCGGCTCTTCGTCTGTCTGGTGAAAAAGAATAAATAAAGTAGAAAAAAAAGAAATAAAATTGAGGTTGAAAAGGGGAAAAATTTACACTCCTACCGAGATGTCTGCATAAACAGAGGGACTAATTCAACGCAGGGACGAAATCTATGAATCAAATGTCACCATGCGTTAGCAGGACGAGAATACATGAATAAAACGGTGATTTTTCTTTTCATTTGGAACTTTCCTATTATATTTGACACATGCAAGTAAATATCTTGAATATTTTAAAGGTTCAAAAATAAAATTTTTAATGTCTTTGGAAACAGTTCACCTACTGAAAATTAAAAAAAAAAATTTAATTATCTCTTCTTAGTGCTAACAAAACTACATAATATAAATAATAATCCATTTTTTGAAAATATATTGTTATTCCTTACTTAATAATATTGTTTTTTAATTTTTAAGTATTATACTACAGTATATTAATGCATTAAACTTTCAGTAATCTGGTAAGAGATATTTATATATCAGATAAGAGGACTGATGGATTAATAAAGATTCATTAAAAAACGGACATTCTAATAATTGAATCTCTTTTACGAGACTTTACAAAAATTTAAATAATTATTATTTTAATTATTCTAATATATTATATGTATCCTATCTAATATATATATTTATATATTAATTATTATATTATATTCCTCTTAAGTTCCGATGAGCCTTAAAAAGAAGTGAAATGCAGAGAAGAACATTAATTCATCACTTAAGTCTGCATACAAATATAGTTACTTTATCGACATAATCAACAACAAATTCAGATATCTGTCATATCGGTGACCAGATGTCCCATATCTCTATGAAGGACTTAGCAATTTCTCGTCTACGGGAGATGACCCGTTCCTTTAGTGCTTTTTTAATCCAGAAGTTCGTTGACTTTTGTTTTAAGGAAAGAAAAAGCAACGATTCAAATATTCATCCCCAAAAACCACAATTTTTGGATCTAGTTGACCAGCTCGTTATTTGATTCCAACATCTTAGTTCCTTTCAAATAATTTGAACAATTGATTGAAAATATCTTCTTCTATTTTAACAGTTTTGTACTTCTTATTTTCCTTCATGTTGAATGCGACTTTGAGTCAAAAATCTTTATCTCTTCATGAATTGAAGACTTACTCAGGATACCAAAATAATAATTAATTACAATATTGATATCCTAGATGGATATCAAATTTTTGTATTCAAGACTAATGAAGAACTTCCCCCAAAAACGGCAAATCCCAATCTAACAACACAGGCGGCGTTTTTCAAAGAGAGGAAAGGATGTCTGACCAAGCAATACAACAAATATCTGAATCTGTATAATTGATTGTGTCGACAAATAACAATAGTTGTACATAACTTCGGTACTTAGTCCTTTTTATGGTTTATTGGAACTTGACATAACACACAAAAACCTGCGTTCCTGTATATATTGGGTCGTTCGGAAAGTAATTTCGTTTTTTCCTGACAAAGGATTTAATTGCATTTTTCGCACCCAATTTCATACTTAAACAGCAAAATCATTTTATGTTTCAAGAGCTGATATAGCAAGGCTTGAGTGTGAAAAAGTGCAGCTGATTCTTCGCAGTAGTTTTTGGATGGTGCCCTTTTAAATATGGAGAGCAATAAACAGCATTTTCGTCATTTTTTTCTTTTTTGCTATATAAAAGGTAAAAATGCTGTTCAAGCCAGAAATAAATTAGCCAATATGTGTGGAGAAGATGTGTTAACAGTACATCAGTACCAGAACTGATTTGCAAAATTTTTCCTTCAAATGAGGAGGCCAAAAACCACCTCGATCAGTTTTTTTTACAGCAAAGACCAAAACTTTTATGAGCGTGTAATCATGTTACTACCAAAAATATGGCAAAAGGTATTAGACCAGAATGGCAATTTTATAATTTAATAAATAATTTATTCATTAAACGAAAATTTCTTTTCATTTTGACAAAAAAATACGAAATTACTTTCCGAACAACCCAATAGAATAAAAAATAATTTCAAAATCGAGGGGAAGCATATTGTTACCGTTGCCCTAAAACCCAACTAAGTTAAATAATTAATAATTCCTTTTTAGCGTTCCCCACTTCCTTTTAGAAAATAAAAGAGATGGTATGGTGCAGTGCTGAATTATTGAGAATATGAAAATTGTATTTGTACGTATATAAATATTCAGAAATTTTTTTATGAGTCCCATTTTATTCATCTATATTTTATTTTAAATAAATTTTGTAAAAGTACATAACAAATACATTAAATGCCGATTGAAATTCTTAAAAAACCATGAGAAATGATTAGAAGAAATTTATAAGCGTCAAATTTAGAAATATGTCTTATTCAGAATTAATGCTTTAAATACCCATCAAAAGTCCGAGGGAGTTTCAATATTACAGTAATGTTCAAGATTTTTTAGAAGAGAAGGAATGCCGAAATTGTAAATTTTTTCAACCAGTATTTAGGAATAAAAATAAGGGATCAATCATGAAGGAGCTTGCCCTGCTCTAATCCTTATAAAATTTAATATGCTATTTATACAATTGATTTTGCTCTAATAGAAAAAAAATATAGTGTATGATTTCAAATGAGGATAAAAATAATAAATGTTTTCAGCTTACAAAAAAAAACCCATTTCAAAGTAATAAGGCTACCCAATTTATTCTGAAAAGAATGATATTCATTTTCTTCAAGATTATTCACAGTGCAGGAAATTTGCATCCTTCATGGTATTCACAGGATTCACATCATTCATTATGTTCAGAGGATTCACATCCTTCGTGATATTCATAGGATTCACATCCTACTCGATATTCTGTACTGTAATATTCTTAAGAAATACGGCCAAGATCTTAAACGACTTCATTGAGCATATTTTTTCCAAGCAAAAGTTGATAGAATACCTATAACATTTATTTCGATAAAATAATATTAGAAAAAAAAAGAAATCCATTTTGCTGCTGCAGCCAATATCATTCCTAAAACTTACTTAGAAATACCCCCTCCCCTCAAAAAAAAAATGTAAAAGTGCAGAACCAATGAGATAAAAGAAACCACTCAGCTTTACCGAAAACTTATTCTGATACATATTACACAACAGAAAAAAAAGAGAGGGAGAGAAAGAGAAAAATAATAATGTATCTCAAACCGTAATAAGATCTTTTTAACGTCGGCATAAAATGCTAACTCGACAACACACCCCTAGAAAAATCTAACCTCATGGTATACATGTAATAAAAAGCAGGAATAAAATAAAAGCATCACTGAATGTACAATGCTTCTAATAAGTACCTGTCACATATTCCTTCCTTAGTCGGCAGTTTCAACCTCCCAATTTTTTTTCAAACCTATTTCCATTACTATTATTTCCAGAACGGACGAATGGGGTATTAGGTAAGGTTTTGCTTATTTATTTGTGTTTTTTCGTGCTCTTTTTTCCACTTCTTTCCACCCTCCGTCTCTATTCTAAATGACGGTTGCGGGTTTGTGAATCCAGAACTGGATGTTAATTTTCCCTGCTGTCAATCAGATGTCATGCCAGTGGTTCGGCCTCTGCTAGTTCTTAAAACAGCTGTAGTATTACACAAGGCACGAACGAGATTGGAGAACACACGCGCTAGAAGCAAAAAAATAATGGAAAAAACTAGATAAAGGAAAAAAAAAAACTATTCAAGCGAATAGGTATGAATTGAGTGAAATGTCATAGGTGAATGTTCTCCTAAGCATTTTCGTCGGTAACTTATCACATATTTCGTTTTAGGATTAAATAACCAGTTGCGAGGAACCTCTTTTTTAAGCCTTAACTGTAAGAATCATAAAACTGTAACTATAAGAATCTAACTTGTAAGAATCATATCTTCATGAAGCAAGTCAGAAGAATATGGGAACACTAAAGTACACAATAGGCATATAAGATTTAAAAGACAATGCACGGGAAATAATACCAACGAATTTAAACAAATATTATATTAAAATAAGCAAGGATTATTACATATGAAAGATAAATTTTTACCGTTCCTGTCATTGAGAATCGGAATGCGCATTTGACTTAAATCATAATTATTAACTTTCTTAATTTGCTTCATCAGCAGCCTAAAGATATTGTCCAGTATTCTTTGACATAGTTCAATATCCCTAATATACATAAAGTTAATGACATACAGGACAATGCTTTATTTCACTTTTAAAAAATACGTATTATTTTTGTTAAAATGATTTTAAACAAACCAAAGATATATTTATATAAATCAAAGATATTATACAATATCCTCTGACAATATATCTATCTATAGATAGATATCTATCTATATATACAATATATCTATCTATATATACATACAGTGGATATGCTGAGAAATGGTTGTGCATGTTGAGAATATTACATATTTATCAATGCATCTGATATACGAAATTCAAATCTTGCCTTAAACAGGAGAAAAAAAACCCTGCTAAATAATTGCATTAAGTAAAAATAAATTTGACATAAGTTGCATCCTAATTTTCTTAGGTCACATTCACAACAAAACGAATTTGTTGCACAATATTTATAATGTCATCCAATAAGCTAGCACATATAAACACTATAAAATTTTTAAAGTGCCAGTGGACTATAATGAACTATATGCAATACAGAATATAGTAATCTAACAGTTTTAATGTATATATGGTGCAACTGAAATGAAATAGGATTGCGAATATGCAACTCAATTTGTAAATTTTAGTTATATACAAATCTCTATCCTAACATTTATCCTATTCCTTGGAAATGGATAAACATAATTCTGCTTCAGTTATGGCGCTTTGAACTACATATAACTACATAAATATATTAAATCAGACAAGGACATCCGAAATCTATGTTCTAAGTGCTTTTATTACTATTATGATTTTCTGTCGTATATTTTTTATATTCTAAGATTTTGCAATTTTGTTAAAATAGAATATTACAGCAAAACAATATTAGTTAGGTCTGTACATAGTGATATTAAGTCAAAGAATACCCCCTCCCAGGAAATTCCGGCCATGCCAATAACTAATGCCATATTAAATAGTGAATTTAAAATTTTCTGACATTTATTAAGAATTCTACAGCATTAAAACATACATTAAGGGAAACTACTCAGCGCATAAAGTAATAATTAAGAATTTTTAAAACATTTATTTCTTAATTTATTTCCCTAATTCGCACTTTTGACTCCATAATAAAAAATCGATGACATTTAGTATAATCCTTTAATTCTTTTTGCAAACAATAGAATTGCATTCTTAAATTAAATGAAACGCGCAATTTCGTAGTACAAAGTAATAATAAAGCGATGTATTTATCCCTTCTCTTTACCAATATGTGTCATCATAAATGTCATTCAATCTTCTCACTAAACCCACAGAAAACACATCTGCATATTTTCAGAGAGGAAAAAAAAAAATGAACATTATTAAAAACACGAAACAAAAAGAAAGAATCAAAAAGAAAAAGAAAAAAAATCTTATTGTTCAAGCAATAAAGGAAAACATTGCGTGAAGTCGTATGGAAGGAACAACATTCAGCTGAAAAACCAACAGCTAGCCATTAGTGGATATCACTGGTGTTCAACAAATAGCCCACCAAAAGAAAGATTTTTTTTTCTGCCAATTGATTTCCAGTGTGAACTCCAAATAAACATTGGGGAGGGGGTAGTACTTCATTCCGATGATTATAGCAATGCTTGTTCAACGGCAGAAACAATTTCTGGCTATCGATTCCACAGGTTGCTGTAGCTACGTGAGAACAAGTCACAAACAACTACTGTTAAAAGGAATATTGCTCTTTGTGTGTGTGTGTTCGATCGGAAATAGAATGAAAGCTAAATGATTTAGATTTTAAGCACAAAACGCTTTTTAAATATTGAAATTTGTTTGTTTCTTCTATAGTTTGAACGTGTATGTTTCTAAATCGTACATATATGCATTTATTATTTAACAGTCTCAACAAGAAATTTTCTTTGACTAAATATACAAAGTAGTTAGTGATACGAGAAATCAATTTTATGCATACATAAATTTCATTACTTGAAAGCTTCGAAGGGTCTCATTATTTGAAAGCTAAAAAAGGTTTTATAGACTTCAAAACAAAGTAGTTAGTGATGCTGGAAACATTAGGAGACGATTGTTTGAATATTTTATTGAAAATGCGGCGAACAATTCATTTGTTAAAAAAAGGAATAAAATAGTAAAAAATTTTATATATGAATTTAAATTTTAAATGCTACAAGCAGAATCAAATTATTTAACAATTCCTTTAGTATCTTATCTATTTACGTGTTCTGCATGTTGTTAATAATTGGCATACACATTGAAATAAGCGGATTGATTTGTAACAAAAGCCAGGCATTATATCACAATAAAATAAAGGTTTCTCTCCTAAGCGAAAGACTAATTTTCGAAGACTTTATAAACAGATAAAAATGTGACCAAATATTTAAGTAAATGGCTTAGTACATACACAAAAAGACAAAATGAGAATATATATTATTTCCAAAACTAAGAAATATTTATATTTTCATATTAATGCAAATACTGTTTTATACCGATCCTCTCTGAGAATTATTGTAAACTTCAGATGTGAAAAAGAGAGCTTAAAGTAAATACTGATATTATGAAGTGATTAAGTTAATTTAATTAATTAATTAACTATTATTACAACAATATTTGTTATTACCCCTAAAATTAATAGGATGAATATCTTATAAATCTGTGTGTTTGAGTGTCTTTTAGAGTATTTAGTGTATTCATTTTTACAGGCTACAAACCAGACCATATGATCTAGGAGTACCAAACTTGTCATACGCATGCACACACGAGAGAGAGACTTTTGAGCGTAAAAATGCATACCGAAACGTGATTTTTTAAGACCTAATTAGAGCTTTAATTCATTCAAGATGAATCAAAATTTTGTCGCTTATTCACGAGAACTCCCGAAAATATTCTAGCACTAAGATGACGTTAACATTATCTTAAAGTTCAAAAAATTATTTTCAATAAGACCAATATTTGTCATATTTTTTCTATTTAAATTTTTTTAACTCATTTTATATTAATACTTTTAATTGCCTTAGGAAACTCAAACCTTTATTGTTGCCACAAGTATTTAATTTTTTTTAAAATTCTTTTGTTGATCAAAATATGAATTACAAGATTTTTTTTTTTTATGCTGAGAAAATTTCAGTACAAGATATTCCTTTAATACAATTTCTAAAATAGCGACATGTGCCGTGTCTTTCCAAATTAGCTTAAAATTTTTTTTTTTTTTTTGCTAATTTTTCGATTAAGAAAGTTAAACAAAGTATTTAATTGAGTTTAATAAATTATTAGAAAAACAAATAAATACTATTTTATTGAAGCATGTTGATATGGAACAATTATGTCACTCTCAATATAATAATCATCATATTTGACTAAACAGCCCAGGTTGGGCCAGTTCCTTCGTCTGAACTCTGTTCCATCGAATTCTATCATCAATTCTAAATATATGAGTTATCCAGTCCATCTAATTTATTTTAAGGAAATCTAATAATATTTGGCTCACTATAGACTTTATAAAGCTCAATGATATACATTCTTCTCCAAATCTTGCTTGGGGGCCGCGATGGCCTGGTGGTAAGGTCTCAGCCTCGGAACCGTAGGTTTGCAAGTTCGAGACTCGATTCCACCTAAGAGCCGTCGTGTGAGGGGGTTTCTTGCACGTTAAATCTGTCAGGCTAAACGTCTTCCCACTGATGTGGAGTGGAGAGGGGGTGCCCGTTCAGCTGTTGTCCTCGTCATCTGACCGTGATTCAAAATTACGAGGTATGTCTCAAAACAACCCTAGTGTTGTTTTATAATAGGATGTTAATATAACTAAACCAAACCAGACGTTGCTGATTCCTATCCCAACAATAATTACTCGCAAAATTTTTCTTTCGAAAATGGCTATTTTATTTTTCCCATCTTTGGTTAGGTTCCAGGTCTCTGAGCCATGTAATAAGTTATGCAAAATAATGCTTGTAGCATAACATCTCAATTATTACTAAAAGAGAAAATGAATACAGTTGATTTTTATTTTACTTTGAAAATTTAGATTTTATATCGAAACATAAACTGGATGAAATGTTTTGGTAACTCTTTGTCAATTAACAGTACAGTAGTACAGTAAATATTCCACACTATGAGTGTGGAAAAAATACTATTTTCTCATGCATCACAAATATGTTTTAAGAACGATAAATATGGCAGCTCAAATTGGCCATAATTTACAAATACATTTCGTAATACTTCACGATTTCGTAAAACGAAGCATTCTCTCAGCTAAAAAATTAGTATTGTTATAGTTATCTATTTTTCTAAGTTTTAAGTTAATTTTCTGTCAACTCATGGCATAAGCTTCCTGAAATCCGTCAACTCCAATATAAGTTAGATTTAACCACTGATTTATAAAGAAAACAAACATAAAAACGCATTCCAATGCTTTTCAACGACATTTCAAGCCATTTCCTACAATGCCTCATTGGAACGTAGAAAAGGTCAGAAGATTCTCTTAAGAAAATTTTTTGACATTTTTCCAGTCAACAACAACAGTCATACATTTCATTGTCCATGTACTTAGGCATTAAGTCTTCAATCACTGTCAAGAGGAAATTTTAAAAACGAGGAAGTGTGTATATATTCGAGTTTATCCTCATTTAAATGACTTAAAAGTTCTAGTCTTTCAGCTCAGGACTGACAGAAATTTAAAACAGTTCTCTATTTTTTCTCTTATTTCTCAAAATTTTTGTTTCAATTTAGTGTGCCATATGTCTTAAAACGAATAATGATTTAAAAAACGCTATGTTTTTAGCACATGTCATGTTATCATCATATGATAAAAATATCTGCTAAAGTCATGCAATATTTCATAATTGTACATTTGAACTATGACTCCAAGCATTTTTTCTAAATCTTCCAGTGAATAACACAATTAATAAGGTGAGATATATTTTATTATCATGAATATGAATTATTCTTTAATTTTCAACGATACAATTCCTACATTTATTCCAGCTTGATTATATTTTTAATAAAAGATTTATTAAGAATAAAAGCCATGTTTGATTACGTTTTAAGGATGTTTTGTATAATATATTTGCCTTATCTATTAAAAATTAATGATTAATTAAAAGTATTGAATTGTAAAAGGAAGACATTAATTAAAAGAAAATAGGAAAAAAAAGTTTTGTTCCGTTTAAATTCTAGAATTTTTAATTAGATTACTAGAATTTCAGAATGTAATAATGCCATCATTAATACAGTAAAGAAATTATTATTCAGAGTAAAGCTGTTTCTGAAGCCAATTAATTCTCTGCCACTTACATTTGAAAATAAATGGGACACATTCTATCTTTATAAATGTTTGTTAAACTCTATCATAAGTCTATAAGTTTTATAGTAAACATGCTAACAAAACTAATGCTTATACTAAATTGGATTTTGTGAAAAAAAATTATACTACATCATTCAGCTAGCATAAATGCTTCAAAATGTCTTCAATTGAATAAAATATTTTTCAATTAAAAAATGGCATCAAAACATTTCTGAATTTCTTTCCGATATGAAACTTTCGCTGTGGAAAGTTACTTAAAATCCGCATATAAAGATTTAATACAAAATCAAATCAATCCATTTAAATACAATACACACACACATACAAGAAACATTGCTCCCATAAAGAATAATTTCACCAGGAATGAAAACATTATTGAAAGCAATATTAAAATCTATTAGAGATAATGAAAGAAGAAAAGCACGATTTTAAGGCAAATATTTATTTTTATACACTTACCTTTTCTAACTCTAATAAATGGAACCTTAATACTTGAATTGCTTGTACCATCTGAAACAGTAAAGAATAAGCCATTAATCTTATTGAAAAATATGTTCAAAGATGAGAAATAATAATGTCATAATTATGAAACAATGATTGAAGGCAATTTTTTGAATACGTGATGGTAGTTTAACGTTTATTCAATCGATATTTCACATTTCAATGAAAATAAGGGTTTAATTTCTTCTTTCTGCAGCTTTGTAGAAAGTCAAATTGCGATTCATCGAACAAAATGCATATTTAAATAAATTATGTCCACACTTAAGTTAATTTACATGGAATCAAACTAAATTTTTTATTTCAAGCCAAAATTTAAAGTAATTGAATACACATATCTATTTAATATCGTACTAATTTCAAATTAAAATCTTGTTCATTTTGTAACTAACAATCACTGTTGTTTTAATTTACAATTTAAGAGACCGAAATTTTATCTACAATAAACTCCTGATGTGATTAAGAGGATTAAGAGGCTTTTATTTAACTTTAGAGTCTTTTATTTTCGAATAAAATCAGAAGTATTTCTACAACAAAATATATTTTGTAGGTCAACGTTAAATTTCTGAAGTATTGCCTTTAATTATAATGTACTAAAATGAAGAGCATACAAGTTCAAACCAATGAACAAGAAGGAGAAGATTCAAAAGAACACCAAATCTCAGAAGTGAAGTGTTCAAAACAATCTCAAAAAATAATAATTAAACATCTGGATTATAAGAAAATTTGGGCATTTATGATAAATTAATGTAAATCGTAGCACCACAAAACCATTTAGTATTCGTAATTAATATGCGCTACGACTATAACTGAAATATGTTCATACTGAGACTTTGGTTATCAAAATGTGAATTCTTAAAAGAGTGTTGCGGCTTCATTACTGAGGAATCTGTGTCAAAGGTAAGTGATATTAATAATTTTTATAATAATATATTAAAAATTCATAAATTTATTCATTATTATCTTGCGTAACCTGTGTAAAAATTCTTGCCTAATTTACTCGATTATTATCAAGAATTTTATGTACCATGGAGAAATTTGAATTTAGCCTTGATGTTCAGAATCGGAAAAAATATTGGAACACAGTCCCAGGATCTTATACTATGCTCCTTATATTAGGTAATATTTTACATCATTCTTTCCAACATCTTCAGAAAGGCTTATCATGAACATGTGTTCTTTGAATTTTAATACTTTAATTTTTTTTTACCAATTCCTCTTCATTACTTTAAGTAATGACGGAGAGTAAAATTTTAACCATTCATCCAACTGAAATCTAATCAAGTACTCCAACTTTATTCAAACCAGAACATAAATTCTATGTACGTTCTGTTTTGTATTTTCGAAAATCTTTCGATTAAAAATATTTGTAAAGGTAATTGAAGTAACGTGTTGACTTTCAAATTTTGTCTCTCTTTTCAATTACTGAAATTTCAATGGTAGCATAACAATAATAAAACGAATGAACTTACTAGTATTTTTTTTTTTTTTTTTGAAACTAGCAAACCTTTTACCAGAATAAATCTTTCTGCGAAAAATATTTGTAAAGGTAATAGAAGAAATGTGATTGCGTTTGAATTCATTCTCCCTTCTCAAATGCCGAAATTTCAATGATTTCTTAATAATAGCATAGAGAATAAACTTTATAGTGCTTTAATATTTTTTTGAAACTAGTAAACCTCTTTCCAAATTTTTCGGCAAAAAATATTTGTAAAGGTAACTAAAATAATGTGATTACTTTTGAATTCTTTCTCTGTTTTCAATTGCCGAAATTTTATTGGTTTCTCAGCAATAACATAACGAATAAACTTATAATTAATTTAATATTATTTGTAACCAGTAATCTTTTTTCTAATAGCGAATAGTGTATTTCTGATTTAAAATGTATTAATCAAAACCGAATTTTAAATTATCTTTGAATTATTTAAGTCAGTGAAGAAATGCTGAATATTTTCGACAAATTTTGCATAATATTCTGAATTTATTTGATGCAATAACCGAACCAAAGCAATCATGGATTGCACATATTTTGAAACTAATTATCAGGCCCTTCTCAATTGGATACGCTTATCGTGCAGGAGAACAAAAATGCGAATAACTAATTTAGGTAGAGCAAAACTTTGTTTTAAAAACCTATTCCCATTCGTGCTGGTTTTCCTAATTAGATATTAAATAATACCGTTCTCTCTCTAAAACAAATTCATCTCATCGGAGCCCACGAGAGTAGAATTACAAGCAGTTTAAATAATAAGCACCTCGTAAACGATCGCGCGCGCGAAGAATCGAGCAGAAACAACTGCAAACACTCATTATCTACCCATAATCGCGCAGGCAGTCCAAAAAATTGGAATGAGAGCGAGCCGCCATGATAATCGAGTGGAGTTGAGCGGTTTCAGCGGCGGCGGAACTCTTTCCGTGCTGTGATCTCTAAAAGCAATATCCTCGGAAATGAAAACTCATCAGAAAGAGCAAATTATGCTTTCAATTATCCATTTTTACATCTCGCGAGAACCCAGAGGCCTTGTTTAATTAACAAATAGAATACCTTACTCCTTCGTTTTACGGCACATTTCGTTAGTTGCTGCTCGGTTTCGAATGCCGTTTCTTTGTTCTTAATGCTTAGCGCGGGAAAACAGCTTTGGGAATTGGATAATTAAAAGCAAAGGCCGCCTCGTACCTACACGAAACATTACGCACAAGTTCTACAAACGAACATGTGGTTGTTGTGTACAGACGCCTATTAACCTTCGTTTTTTTCCCCTCTGTCCCTTTGTTCTCAATTAATTTCTTCTTCCAGAGCTAAATTATATTTTTTTTCTATCCCTTTGCTTCCTTCCTTTCTTTCTTTCTTTCCGCATAGCATACAAATGCCACACAATAATTTTTATTTCTGGATTACGATAAGATAAAAGATAATAAACGTCCAGAATTATATCACATTCCTCTTTTTGTTAATGAAAGAAGCGGGAAAGAGAAAATTATTTTTTGGGGTGAGAATAATATGTCCCTTGGAACCTAAATTAACACAAACGCCTTTTTGAAATGCTGTCTTGAAACTCGTAATGTTACTACTACAATGTTAATATATACGATATTTATAAATATTATTTTAAATATTTTATTTTTGCTTTCATCAAATTTGATAAATTAATTATTTTTATTTATTTCAAAATGCCTTTTGGTATACTAAACAATAAAAAATCAGTAATTTTAGTTAAAATATAAAGCCAATTTGTTGAGATAGAAAAACTACAATCAAAAGAAAAGTAGTTAATGTTTTTAGATTAATACATGAAATCTTTTATTTGATGGTAATGAAAGAATTTAGTAATACAATGGTATTTAAATACAGTTATTAATATTTCAAGTGTTTTTTTTTAAATTATGGAATTTATATTTCAACTAAACAAAATTTTAAAAAATTGATAGCTAAAGCAATAATTAAATGAAATTTTCAAGAATTTAATTGCCCTCAAGTTTCTCTTAGTAAAAATTGGGATATAAATTCATTATAAAGAAAACGGTGTTGTTTTTAGCTTTCACAAAATTAATCTTTTGTTTCTCTTCATGAAACACTAGTTTTACTTAAATAATTTCAACTACAATAAGTTTATTTTGATTTACACTGTTACAATTCATTCTGGCTTTATACCGGTAAAATGGGCTATATAAAAAAGGGATCGATATAAGTATAACACATCGATAAAACAGGATGCATAAATATAGATAAAATGAGAGATATATAAATATCCATTAAATGGTATACTTAAATAAATAGTGCTTGAAAAACAATAATTCACATTCTATCAAACATTAAGCGAAATCCGATAATTTTTTAGTCTTCTTCTGTATTTTTGGACAGAAATTTGTCAGATAAATTAAAATATTTGAATTACAAAGTTGTTACTGAAAGTTAAAAAAATTAAGTACAATAGCACCAATTAATATCCATTGACTTGAATATTTCTAAACGCGATTCAATTTTTAGTTTATTTACTTAATTGAATAATACCAATTACTCCAAGAAATTCAAAATACCACGATGCCATATCAATGAATTTTCAGTAATAATATTAAATATCGGAACATAATAGAGAAATATAATGAAATACACACAGTATCATAATGACATATAAGGTGGGTAGTCCTTTTTTTGATACAACAACACAAAATAAGCTCATACTTACAAGACTGTCTAATTCAGGGTTGGGAGAATAATATGGTTTTTCTTGCCTAATCTGTAAAGCAACATGAAAAAAAGGACATTAAGATACTGCAAAAGAAACAAGGATTTGATGTTGAATACTTACAAGAGTATCTAACTCGTCATCGGATGTGTATTGAGGATTTTCAGCCAATATCTGAAAGGTGAGGAGATAGAATAAAAAAACCGCGACAGAAGATAGAGTAGTAAAATACCGCGTGAGAAATTATTTTTTTAAGCAATGACTCCCAACAGTTATTAGAAAATATATATGTTAATAATAGAAAATTACCGATGTTTAAAATAAGCTGTACTAACAAGCAACTTAGTACTATGATATTATTAAGTAAGATGGACCTTTTTTTCTCAGTACTCTAATAGAGTAAGATCGTTTAATAATTTAGCAATTAATAAAAAAAATTAACATGTTGGGAGCCATTGTAAGAAAGAAGAAACAGAAAGAACATTGAAAATATGAGAAACAGAGTTAAGATTTACAATAAATAAGCATTCCATCTTTATTTTGATTTACATCATGATTTGTTAATCAAGCTTACATATTTAACAAATAATGTCTATTTTAAGTTAAAAAGTCAAAATATATAAAGCCATCGTCTCTATAAATAAAAACTTCTAAATATTTATTTTTGAGGAAAAAAATATGTTTACAATCTATAAAAAAATTTTTTTTTCTAATATTTCATTTTACAAAAAGAAAAACAAGAAAAACGAAAGAAGAAAGAAACTATTGACTATCACTAACATTTACTGAATAATAGATCGCGATGTGCTAGTTTGATCTGTTTTATTATTAGATACTTTATAAGCAATACCCAATTCATATTTTAAAAAACGTTTTTAAAATATGAATCTAATTCTATCTTACAAAATACTTATTTGATGGGGCTGTATTTATGATACATATTTTCTTGCTGTACGCTTATACTATATGTTATCTTGATATATCTTATGTTTTTAATATTATGTATTAACTGTTACTAATAAAATACGGCTACTTGTAATAAATAAATTATTTGTCAGATGGAATGCTATTTTTATATTCATATATTCAAGAATGAAAAAGAAGAGCAAAGAATTGAAAGACTTTTTTAATCATAGCTTTGGCTTGCAACTGCCTCAAACAATATCCATTTACAAAAATAATAAAACTCATTTTTTATTTTAAAAAACATTCATAAAAAATATCTTATTTAAGATGTATTTAAAATAAATAATCATTATTAAATATTGAAATCACTGTTAAAATAAAGAAACTAAAATAAAAGTATATGTATAAAAAAAAAAAAAAACACAATCATTAAGCATTATTATATAATAAATATTTAACTTTTTATAAATAAAACTATCATTACTGGAAATAAATCTGTTAACATATATTAGTTCCTTTAAAGTAAAGTATCAAATTTTTAAAAAAAATTCTTTCTTTTTAATAATTTAAATTTACATTAGTAAATATATTTTCCTTTTAATTAAAATTTGTAAATAACATGTAATTAAAAAAAGTTATGTACGATTACATGAGCAAATTTGTGCAATATGCAATAAAACATACACATCTGCACTCAACATATATGTTCACAGTTATTATATTCATGAAAATTAAAAAAATAAAATCACTCCTGCTTTGGCTATCGTGTCATAAATTTCATTCAATTTCACATTTTTCTATCTATTTTTATGACTGTACCTCAACAAAGTCGAACGGGACAGATTTTACTTAACTTTTTTTTATCACATTAGCTTTTTAAATTTTTTTCATATCAGTATTTAAAACTCTAATATATGTGTGTATCATCAGTATTTTATGTTTTCTTAATTTCTCGTAAGGCGTTTTTAAATTATTAACGCGTTCGGAGTTAAAAAAATAAATGTATAAAAATGGCGCAAAAAACGTATTACAGCAGTAAAATTCAGAAGTTCAAACACTGCAGTACTATAAAATTCATCTGTAAATAAAACAAACAATCTGTTTCAAAAGGTAATTTTAGCAATCTCTAAAGTGTGCTTCTTAAAATAACAAGATTTTATGTCAGTTAAATGTACAAATAACTGCCCAAGTTATAGAAAACTGATTCTGGAAAAAGGGAAAAATTGAAATGATGAAAAACTATTTTTAAAATCCGAGTCGGAATTAATAGCTGTCGAGGATTATCTTCTAGTAAAATGGGATGGAATCGCATTAATTTTTATTACAGTCAGAGTTTAAATAAATATCAGTCTTTAGATTTCAAATAAAGTGAATTGATTTGTGTGATGATTGTAAATGATTTGAAGTAAATGATTGATTTGAAGTAAATGATTTGCGTGGCAACAGTCTTCGTTTAGAAGACTAGCGAATAAGAAATACAATAGGGAGGAATTTGCAATCTTTTATTAGGGAGTCAACCAGGATCCAGAGGGAAAAATCCCGACATAAAATAAAATCCTTGTGATCATTCTTAGTTTTATTTTTTTTTTAATTTAGAACTAATTTAGAACTTAGAAAAAAATTAATTTTCAAATAGCAAATATATTAGAATAGATCAATAGAATTTCAAATCGCAGTTTTGTTAAAAATTTGTATTTCTCAATACATAGAATATCAAAATTATACCCAATAATTCCTACTAATTAGTTATTTTATCTTGTATAAATTGAAATCTTGTAATTTATTAAATAAGAAGGGGTATTTTAAACTAAAAGATAATGTTAACCTTATAATAATATATTAAATTAGAATTGTTTGGCAAATTGTTATTATCAAAAGGAAATCACAGATTTATCTTCAGTTTCATTTTTATTCTAGAATTCAACAAAATATTTAGGCATAAATTCGACGGCAAACCCTTTGTGGGTAGGTAAGAAAAATATCCGCAAAGAACAAAATAATTCATTAATTCTTAAGATGACTTATTTCAACGGTATTTTGTCAAAAATTGTTGAATATTAATTTAAGGCAGAACTAGAATTAAATAATTTAAGATTTAAAATAATTTTATTAAATGTTGGCATAATTTACAAAATTTGTTGGACTAAAATTTTAATTATTAACATAATTTAATTGAGAACTGAATTAAATGACCGTACAAAATTCAATTAAATCTTATTCAATTAAAACTTGTAGGAATTTAAAAATTTTTATAGATATTAATTATAATATGCCCTGTACTAATACTTTCAACAAATTTCATCCTATTTCTTGAAATAAATTTAAGAGCTATCTTTTTCGAAACCGTTAAATAACTCAATTAATCATACAATAAATATGAATCTGAAAATATGTAAACATCATAAGGATCCTAATTTAATTAGCAAATAAACATAATCAGTTTCCATTCAAAATCCTGTGAGTTAAAGATAATTCGTACAATGCATATGGATTTACAGTTAAGGACAAGGCAGTATTTATTTTGTAAAGTGAACAAAAATAAATAAATGAAGCTAAAAAACACTGAATAATTTGTTATTAAAATTTCAGCCTATTTCCATAAAATTAAACTTTCTTTTCAAACAAGCTACTGGGCGTTCTATAATGGCTGCTTGTTGCAAGTCTCGTTGGTCGCGTGAGTTAAGTCATCTATATTTAAAGCCATTAATATTCGTGTAACGCTAGTTGACATTAGAGGCAGATAAAAACACCATGGATAGAGAAATAGCAGGTCAATATCGATATCTTTTGCCAGCTATTATCTAACTACATTTAATTGATTTGTGAAGAAATGGGCAAGGGGTTATCACCGATGTATTCGGTAGGAATGGTAATAATTGCCATGGCTATATTAATACTTTTTTTTCTGTTTTTGGACAGGTGCCATTAATGATTTTGTTCAAAAAGATGTACGGAAGATGTTAACACCAGCTGTTGATTTCCGGCTTTCTGACCATGCAATTAAAACAATGAAGTATAATGCAAAAAGGTAAGGAATATGAAATCATTTTCAACACCATCTACTTTTAAACTATAGATTCCTTTTGCTGTTGGATTTATTAATTAATACAAATATTTACTTAATTCATATTGCAACAAAAGATTGAAAATAAAATGATCTAATATAGACTTCGGGGAGGGCGGAGGGTAGAACAACGTTTATATTAGATTCAAAGATCATTGTACAACTTAGATTTGATATCATATAAAAATACAGTAAATTTTTCATGTGTCGTTTCAGCTTCGTAGAGATCCATTCTCAGTATTAGTAAATGATGAAATGCTTTGTTTATACAACGCAAAATCTTCAGTTATACGTCGTTTTAGCCTTTTCTAAAATTGGCAAAATTTTCAATCCCAAATTCTTATTTTTCGGAATAACTCATTATTCAGAAATTAAAGGAAATTATATATCTAGTGATGATTTAAACAAAGTCGAATAGGAATGTGAATAAATTCTTACAACTTTATTTAAAGACACAAAGAATATCACTGAAAAATTCGATTTTTCGATCAAATTTTCGTTTTAAAAACACTAGAAACAACTTAATGAACTTAACTATATTCATAATGTCATAAACAAACCAGATGACGATTTTATTTTTAAAATAATTGAGAAACACGCACTTAAAACTCTCATTTTTATATTTGCATTAGTAGCATTAAATAAGAATTTTATGTTTGCATTAAATTAGCATTTTGTATTTTCATTAGTAGCATTTTAAAATCAACTTTATTTATTGAAATTTTGATTATATGTTTTTCTGTATATGCGCTGTTGCACAGCAAACCTTTAGAAAATGTATAAATAAATGGTTCTTTATTACATACGTTTCTTAGATTTATTTTAAACAATGTCTACGGATATTTAATTAAAATTTAAAAAAGGAAATAACATGCATTTAGGACAGTATTAAATAAAAATGAGCGAGCATATTAATTTAAATGAACTGGAAAGTGGAGCTATTTAGAGCTATAATGCTATTTTTGCCGCTTAGAATACCAAAGAAATTCTTTAACAACATGAAGCAAACTGAAGTTTTCTTTATTTCGGAAAGTACTATCTTTTCAAAGGTTTTTCAATCATAGATAAATTTGAAGAATTTTAAATATAAGGCAACAACGAATATTTGCTGTAAAAATTTTGTGTCTACAGCCGCAATAAATAACCAAAAATGACTAAATAAATAAATAACAGATCAGTGAAATGATGAATGGTGGAAATGATAGGATCTATAGTACGAGGTTTAATAAAAGGGCTACGTATCAAAAGAAAAAAAAACGCACTAAAATGAAAAAATAATTATATGAAAATGCTTTAAAAATTAGACATTTCATGTTTCTCATTTATACATCGCTTCATTATAGGCTTCATTCCCTCTCAATATTTGTAAATGATGAAGTATTTTGCTTACACTTCGCAAATTTTCAGTTATGTGCTGTTTAACTACTTTGTTCACAGAATTGTTGATTCATAATGTTAGTTGGAATATTGAATATACCAAAATTTTGAAAATTCTGTTTATTGGCTATTCCGGTTTCTGTAAAGATAATTCTTCAAATCCCGTCATAATGACATTAAATGAAATTAACGTATATCATTATTAAAAGATTCAGAGCAAATTTCTGCAAATTTTAGTGCTAATTCAAGTCAAAATTGCAAATGAAATTTTAGAAAAATATTGAAAATATGAAATAATGTGTAATGGACATGTTTTTGACCCAGGTATTATTCTACTTAACCCGCACTAAGAATCGCAACTTATAGTTCAAGAATCCATACATTAATAGTTTTTACTAACCAAGTACAAATATAAGGCATTTAGAAACGTTATTAAAATTTCTAATCAGAGATGTACGATTTGACATTATTTTAGTTACCCCGAAATGCATTATTACTAAAACTTGTTTAATTACCATGTCTATTGCCAAATAGTCATTGAATGATTTCAAAAGAAGACATTTAACAAACAAAAATGTCCACAGTTAGTAATTAGACAAGTTTAAATGAAATTTATGAGTTAAATTTTTGGCAAATATTGAAAATATGAAATAATAACTCACTGCGGATATCTTATTAACCTCGTTATTATTCCATGCAAATTTTTTCACTATTTATGGACATATACACAGCATTTGGGAATAAAAACTAATTTTTCTAATAAGAAATATAGGATTTGGTATTATTTTATAAATAACCGTTTTTGCATAAATACTAAAAATTGTTTAATTACCAGTTCTGCCGGCAAACGGCCCTCGTATGACTTACAAGACAATAACCAATTAATTAATCATACTGCAATTAATATAACACTGTTCTTTAATAATCATTTGAAATCTTATCAATTTTCGTTCGGGGTATAATTAAAAATGAGGTTAAATAATTCTATTCTTCTGTCAACGTAATATTTCTAATTACAGGAACATTTTATATAAATAATACACACCGTTCCTATTATAATAATCTAATAAACAGCTCTCCTCAAAAACATAGTTTTAATTCAGTTGTAAAAGTCATTCTCACAAGAGGGTTACTATGATATATTTCGATTAGCTCTTAAAAAATCGTAAAGAAGGAGTCACGATCTTAACTAAGTAAATAATCATATAATTAGAGAAACAGCTATTTCTGACATTATCATAACCCATTAACCACCTACGACACAGCGTTAATTTTTAGTGTTTTTCTTCACTATATTTTTTCAATTATTTTTTTTCTCTCCCCAGGATATTACTCTGAATCACGAACGACGGATTTTTCGCACGCTACCGTTCACAACAAAAATGAACCATCACGCAAAACGAGGTAAAAGTTTTCCAACCTCCCACCCGTGCCTTATTAAAAGATAGGAGGCGAAATCATGTAAATAAATAAATATCAAAAAGGAAAAAAAAAATGAAAGTTGAAATTTACGACCATTTCGGGACGGCTGGTCGCAAAGTTCCTCGTTTTGTCCCTTCTAACTATGAATAAGGTAATAAATTACTGGTGCAGCGTTGTGTGTTGTGTATGTGTGTGAGAGAGAGCGTTACGGACGGACAGATAAGAGTTCGAGAGAGTACGCTGCTGGGTTGTAAATTTGTGCGTCTCCCTGTCGCAATAAATAAGAAATTTTGGGTTGTGGAAGGCCAAGCATAGGAGGGGTAGTTTTCCCATTGTTGTTGGTATGTTCCAGGGTAGGGGTGGAGTACCTGCACTGAGGGTGTGGCAGGTTTCGTTTTTGAACCTTCGAAATTGAGGAAACGCTAGTGACATTTGTGATTCTAACGTCAAACTGACTAACGTATTGCTTGTCGTAACAAACTGTTCAACAAAGCAATGATAGTCAGCAAATGTGAATGTATTCATTGAATTACTTTTAATACCTCTATTAGGTCAAAATGTTGTAGATTTTCTTTCCGGTAAATGAAGTCACGCTGCAAGTAATTTTAATTCAATTTGACTTGTTTATGGTAAATTAACTTACTGTAAAATATAGCCAAGGGTATTAAGATATTTATTAATATTTCAAATAAATTTCTGAAATTAAAAAAATAAATGAAATTAAATGTTTTTTATGCCTAGTGAAAAACGACTTATAAAATAATATCAGAAAGCATTGTTAAAACATTTTCTATAGTAAATAGTTCATTGCTATTGCTTTAGTAGGTAAATTATAAATATTTTAAATATTCATTTGATAAATTGACAATTTCGAATGACATTGCGGCTATATTTTTTATTGTATTTCCTCTTTAAAGTATTTAGTTTTATTTTCATGTATTTTCTTTTATACTTAAGGGATACTTGACTAATGAATGGTTAATTTATTTTCCTTTTTGATCCTTCAACAATATTTTCTTTTAAAAAAATATTTATATATTATTAGGCATTAAGTTTTCATATTTAAAGCTATGTATATTTAAAAAGAAAACCATTTATTTCAATCATAAAACGCGGGAACTCCCCTTTATATTTGGACCTTTAAAGAATTCATTTTCAAAAACAAATATAGCTTTTATACTTTATCGAAGTACAGAGAGAATTTTATTTTTCGTTTATAAATAGCAATTGAGGGTTAAAGAACCATTTCATAAAACTAGAACACATATAAGTATTCATATAATAGAATCAGGAATTGTACCTTATTCTAGCCTTATTAAAATTTCTGATTTATTAATTTATTACAACCTCTAAACAAGTAATTCCAAAGATTAATTGCCATTTAGCTTGAAAAATGATGCTTATGTTATTAATGGAATTATACAAAAAAAATTAAATCAAAAGAAGGAATTGCGTATGAATGAGCATTAATGAAAAATCGATACGAGAAGTGCTTGCTGTCTTTGCTATAAATAATAAAAAGAGACCAATCTAAAAGATTCGAGGCTAGAATGACTGAAGAATATTAAATGCACCCCATTTTTTAAACGGCTTCTTTTCTTAAACTGCGCATACGTGCCAAAAACAAATCTGCTCTTATTTTATAAACCACAAACATTAAAGAATGGAATCAGATCCATCTGAAATCAGGTTAGATTTCTAGGAAAGTACAGAATAAAACGCAACAAGCATGGAACAAAATAAAAAAAAAGCTTTTAACATCCCTTCGAAATATCCGAGCACACCACAGTTAATGGGGTAATACAAAGGTATCATTTCCAACAGGCGAGAGAAAATGCTCTTTAAATAGCTTTCTCTTTGCCTTTAAATGAAAGTTCATCTTGGTACTCTACCAAACCCTCCACTTTTACGGGCTTGCTGTATTTACCTCGCTTTCCGTCCTCCAGCCTAGTAGTAATCTCTAAGAGTAGGTATTAAGCTGTTTACGGCCGAGTCCAACACCTCCCCGATGGGCCCGGGGGACAGCGGTCAAGCACCGTTGTTTGACCAAACATTCCCTCTTCTCACACCAGCTTCGTTCCCTCGCACACGTTTATGTGAGTAACGGACTTGCTTGTAGATTGCCTTTTTTTTGCTCCAGAGTAGGGTCAAACATAAGGAACATGAGCGTATTAATTCAGCGTTGGATAGTCCTATTTCACATAGCCAAGGCTTGTTGGCTTGTCTTAGTTCTTAAGTATGTAACAATGAAATTTTCAAAAAAACTTTATTAATGATATTAAAATTTCTGAGTAGGAATTTGACAGCAGGAGTTTTTAGTGACAAAAAAAAAAAAAAGAATTAACACAGAATAAATCCATATTTATACGTTATTATTTATATGCCACCTCATTTATATGCATCATTTTCAATTTGCAGCTAAAACGAAATTACGTGTTTTGATTGGTTTAGTTTTTTTTAAAAAACAGCGATATTTTCATGCAAAAATTTAAAGAAACCATTCCAAACAGAACAAGTAAATTTCAAGCAATTGCAATATATATTAGAATAACTATTAGGTTGTTCGGAAAGTAATTTCGTTTTTTCCTGACAAAAGATTTAATTGCATTTTTCGCACCCAATTTCATACTTAAACCGCAAAATCATTTTATGTTTTAAGAGCTGATATAGCAAGGCTTGAGTGTGAAAAAGTGCAGCTGATTCTTCGCAGTAGTTTTTGGATGGTGCCCTTTTAAATATGGAGAGCAATAAACAGCATTTTCGTCATTTTTTTCTTTTTTGCTATAAAAGGTACAAATGCTGTTCAAGCCAGAAATAAATTAGACTATATGTGTGGAGAAGATGTGTTAACAGTACATCAGTACCAGAACTGATTTGCAAAATTTTTCCTTCAAATGAGGAGGCCAAAAACCACCTCGAACAGTTTTTTTTTACATCAAAGACCAAAACTTTTATGAGCGTGTAATCATGTTACTACCAAAAATATGGCAAAAGGTATTAGACCAGAATGGCAATTTTATAATTTAATAAATAATTTATTCATTAAACGAAAATTTCTTTTCATTTTGACAAAAAATACGAAATGACTTTCCGAACAACCCAATATAATAGGTTCAAATACAAGGAACACGGCTTTTTAGTTATACACTGGATAACCAACGCTAGTTAGCTTACATCTTCTCTTAAGTATATAACAATGAATTTCTTTTCAAAATAAGTACTAATGATAATGTACTAGTTTTATAGCATGAATTTGACAGAATTGATTTTCAGCGACAAAAGAAAGAATCAACACATAGTAAAGCACAATTATACGCTTCTTATTAAAAAATTATATAATTTATGCTATGCAATTACGCATCGTTTCATCAGTTACACTGTAATCCTGGTAATGATTATTTCTTTAATATTACTCAATGGGTTCAAAAATTCATTTCCGTTCTTTATTCCGAAGTTATCCATCATTGCGAGACTGATTTTGAGGAATATAATGAATGGTGATTTCGATATCTTGAATTCGGAATTATTCATTAATAATGACTTAATAAAGGATAAGTGAACTGAAGCTTACTTAAACTATAATGCAGAAAAATAAGAAAAAGTTATTCCACCATCTTCTAAAAATACAACGAACTCCATAGAAAAGTTAAGAAATTTGTTTTCCCCAAAATATAGATGAAAAGGTATTCAAGGATTCGATTCGATTCATAATGCAGTACACTACATGTTCATAGATAATTAATTACCAGACGCTTTAAAAGTATATCAGATTAGAAGATGGTTTTTGATTAAATTCCTATCTATAAGCACTTAAATTTGAATACATTAAGTAATTCAAAATTAGACAATAATGTGTCGTCTTTCGTTATTTCTCTGATAAATGCTTAATTTTAAAATACAACTATTATGTTGAATATTATGTAGAAACATTCAAACGCAATTAAAGAAATTAAAATCACGCTTTAAAAATTGTATTAGTGCCAATCTATGAATAATAATTAAAAATTTTGATTAGAGTTTTAGTTACATGATTAGAATTTTATTTATATCATAACAGAATGACTGTCAGAATGTAAAAAAACGTCATTATAAATTTTATGTAAACATTGTGTTTTATTCACTTTGTGATTAATATAGATTGAGTCACTTGATCCCTGGACATGGGGTTTGCTTTGGCAGCGTTATTTCAAATATTTAATGAAAATTATTTATTTATGTATTTATATAACCTTTAGCAGTAAAATGGTAACAAAAAAGTAAGGCAGAAATTAACATCAAATTAACTGCAAGTGTCGTTTAAACAATAAAATTTATTAATTCTATCTTTAGATACATCCTTTATGGCAACACTAATGAATAATAGCTTTCCGGTTTGTTTACCTTTTTCGAGTTACGGAAATGTATCTCTCTGTTATCAGTCGCCTAAGTACCTAAAAAAATACACTTGTAAACCTGCATTGTTTTTTAAAATTAGTAATGGAACGTTCAGCAATATTACATGCAGAAAAAAATGCGAAGAAAGACTTAATGGTTATAAGAAAGTTTTTATTTAATATATTTAAACATTTTTAATTTCATATTTTGATTCAGCCCAGAAAAGTTAAAATTATGATTTCTTCTGAATTTTACCTAAAGCTAAAATATATATGAATAAAAATAAAAAAACAGCATTCTTTTCATGATAATTTAAAAGCAGTTCGTTTCCATATACTTTTGTTGTCTGCAGGAAGAGAATTAATGTCTTAGGAAACTATTAACCAGAGGACATTCATGATTAGGACAACATCGGGGTTGGTGAGGGAAAGCGGACAGGAGGGGTCAAATTCCCTAATGTATAGATACATAAAAAAAAATCAGCTTATTTCGTAAACTTAAAATTTCATGAGCCGAATGAGAAATTCCACAGCACTATCCTTAATGTCGTGTACCATTGAGACATATAAGACAAAATGGTATAATAAAAATATTACAAGTATTATAATCGATATTAGTGGAAAACGATATTAATCAATGGATACGATTCATGAAGATTTATAGACATAAATCAACATTACTTTTCCAAATACGAGACAAAGAAATGAAACCAATCAAGATTCAAAAAGTCTGATTTTAAATTATTTACACCTCCTCCGGATATTATGATGGTAAAAAGAAGTATGAAAATATCGTAGATATTCTAATGTACCCAGAGTTTTAAAAATTTGACCAAAATCTCCATATGAATTTCATATGTAATTGTGAAATCGATTACATGTTATATCATTCAACAGTTAAAAAACAGTTGTTGATTTAATAAAATAGCACCAAAGTGCAATAAGCATAATTCATTTAAACTACCCATTCAACGTATTTTCTCTGCCCCTGCCTCAATTTCATTTTCATGCTATTCAGATTAAATGACGTTTAGAGATCGCCAACCTAAGCACATATTCTGTCTAAATCACATTTGACGAGTGGAACTGCAGAATATTTCAGACATTTGCTTCGCAATTCTACGTTCTCCCAAAATCAAAGAGAAATTCTATAGAATTATCTGGAGACGCTAAGTTATATTTTAAGCAAATTACCTTCGATAAAATTAAGTAAGCGAATTCTGAAATGCATTTCGCTTTCAAGACATGACCCATCTTCAGCGCTCTCTGCAGGACTTAAAAATGAATTAGTGCCCCTAATGTATTAAATCATCGCATTATGCAGGTGGGGGCAACGGGTATATCTATTTCAGTGCATTAAAAGCGCGCATCATTGTCATCAGCACCCTATTAATTAGACTTTATAATGGATAACACGATGAGAATAAATAAGACTTAATTACCTACATGCTTATTCAATGCACAGTCTTTTCTTTCACCTTTTAAGTTAAAATCATAATTTACTTCTGTTACTTAAAATAATTCAATAAATTCTCTTAATGTTCTTGCATATAAATTAAAAAATTCTTCAACAAAAGTAAGAACTTTACTTAATATGCTTAATTCTCTGATTTATATGTTGAAACTGTGATGTTGGATATCATATTGCACCTTGAAAATAGATGCATAAGATAAATTTAACAAATTCGTTTAAAACTGCATTATTAATTTAGTAGCATTAATTACCGAGTATATTTCTTAACTAAATAATCTTAATATTTATAAATTTTTCTCTTTTGCTTCACCTTTTGTTTATTGATGCCTTTACCTCATTAATTTTTTTATTAAAAACTTGCTAAGTTTTATATAGACTATTGTTATAATATATTATATGTATTTTTAGCTGAGTAAACTCCAAACAAGCTATATACAAATGTAAATTTAAACTCGTGATCAGAATTAAAAAATTATTTAAAATATATTATATTTCATGCATTAAATACGGACTGAAAATAAAAGGAAATTTCAAATTCTGCATATAATTCTAGTTCATTATTCTTTTATATTGTTTAAAAATCATGCTAATTTGAAATTTAGTCAATACGAATTGAATGTAAATGGAATGTCCCTCATTAAATACGACTCATTCAATATCGAATTTATAATTCATTAGATATCACTCATTAAATGGAGCTACTTATACAGATATCATAAAGTTCAAAAATCGGTATATTTAATAAAACATATTTAATAAAATGATTTACTCGTTTTGATGTATTAGAATTTTCGAGCATATGAGAATTTATGAAATTAACTAAGAATATTTTTTATAAATTTTAAGTATTTGTTTCGATAATTTATCAGCATGGGCAGCTCAGTAAAGAAAAACTTAACAATAAATGAAATTTTTATATAATAATAAATGAAATTTTTAGATATCTATTTCTGCCAAACCAAACTATTTACACTATTTCCTGAAGAAGATTAAGATTTATTATAAATTTACATTTTCTTATGTTACTTATGTTGAATAATTATTACGTATATCATAATTTTCTCTAACTTATCGAGAAAAATACCAGATAACACTACCTTCATTATTAAAAAAATATACATTCATAATAATTATTATTCCAAAAATATTGTGCAATCGAAAACATTAAATTATTATTTTATAACCCCTACTTCAACAAAACTGAATAAAAAAAAAGGATGTAAACTTTAGCTTTGATCCGATTAGATAAAATAAAGGCATCACAGTTTACTAGAATATGATGTTGGAGAGGTTTATTTTGATTCTTTGTTTTTAATCTGATGAAAGATATTCTTCAGATTTTAAACATAAATAAGTGCATATTACGAGATGCGTTTTTCAGTGCAGTCATTAACTATGACCGTATATCTTAGCCTTTTGAGTTTTGTACTATGAACATCAATCTTCGATCTAATTTGGATTGAAACAAGCGATGAATCAGAAAGTAATGCCGATTTTTACACTACATCTTTCAGTATTGTTACAGTGGGGCCATAAAAAATCGTTTTGAGAGATATTCCGTTGATTTACTGACAGGTCTTTTAGATACACTTTTCCACAATTCATTTTATCATCAGTTAAATTTAACCACACTATTTAAGTTAGTTGAATCATATCATTTTTCCTTACTCACGTGAAAGGAATGTTAATGTTTAAAGGAAGTGAAAGGGTATCTTTTTTAAAAATCCAACGTTTGATTTACCTTACTCTCATATAATTTTCATAACATTTCATAGAATTTGACTTATAATTTATTTTCACTCAGATATTTCTTGACTTTAACATTAATTTACTCATTTCGGTAATGATTTTCAATCTTTTATAGTTATATTTAGCATTTAAGAAGATAAAACAAATATTACGTTTTCCGTTAAATTTATTTCAAATTTTGGTTTTATACGTTCAAAATAGGTTGCAAAGTAAAAGATTAGGTGATACACATATTTTTTTATATTTAAACACTTTGAATCTTCTTTTTTGTTCTTTTAACAACTTTAATAGATCACGAATTTCCACTCTTAGTCTTCTATTTACTTAAACAGCATTGATACAGAATTTAGACCATTGGCAAGTGCAATGGAAATACTACCAGAAATAGCCTAATTATAGGATGGATTATAGCTACTAGATTAAAGTTTGGAGCAGACAGAAAAGAAATATTTTTAGTAATATACTTCAAGAGCTTTAAAGTTCTTCCAAATCCATTTGAAGCAGGAATTAAAAGAAACTTCATATTTATCAAAAAAGTTCATTCGAAACCTTCAATATAGAATTGATAAAAAGAAATATATTTATTAAAAATAATTAAAAAGGAATTAGAATAAATACAAATAATCAGTAAATTATAATCAAATCATTTTGCCAAGATGACTTTGCCTCGCCTATTTTGTTCTTATAATAACTGACAATTCTGAAACAAAAAACGATCTTTTATTATTTTCTCCAACACTTATACTTTCTGCACAATTTCAAATAAAAATCATAAAAGAAGTCGCATTAGAAGGCTATGCGGATAAGTTTATTGTTGACAAAGATATAAAACTGGTTAATAGAAGAAACAAATAACCTCATGCTCATCAAATCTTATAAAGTAGAGGAGAAAATAATGTGATTGAAAGTTTCATAATGAACATACTTAATACAGTCAACCAATCATCAAAGCTACAAAATGAGAAATTTGCTTACAAGCAATCTATCAATGAAGCTATAAGCAACGGAATTAACTATAAGATAATGGTTTAACTTCAATCAAAGTATTAATAAAAATACATATAAATCTGTTTACTGATTTTAACCATAAAAAACGATCAAAATCTCACCGGATAATAACACACCAACAACTAGTTGTTGTATCGGTAGAATCCAAATCTAGGCGTGTGCAGTTGAAGCAAAAATTTATAACTTTTCGGCGTTGAAGCGGATACGGTTAACTCAGAACGATAGACGAGACAACGCCGGCAGCTGTTCAAAACGATCTGTTCCAAAAATGTTATCTAAATCCAAACGGCCGTATTCCAATTAGAAATGCCAATGTTTCACCTTAAGTCAACAGCGATTTAGCCTTTTATTGCACATTAAACGTAATAAAATGTCAATATATTGCTCTGCCAGAGCTGCAGAAAGCTCTGAGGATTCATGGGAATTGCAGAAAACATCTGCTAGAGTATAAATATACTAACCCTGGACACTTTTAAGATATAATGGAACAATGGTAAAAATAGGGGATGTAGAGAGGAACAAAGAAGATGAACCAAAGAAGTATTTTGTGAGAATTTGGTCCGTTTTGTTGTTTTGAAGATTGAAAACGATTTTAATGACTGAAATGGAAATAAAGAATTGTTTGCGGCAAATCTATTAAAATGATAGCTAATATTAAGTGAAAAAAGGAGACAAATTTAGGAAAACGAGAAATTTCCTAAATTAATCCCTAATTACTATATTAAAAACTCAGATCCGTGAAAATGGCAAAAAAAAAAAAATGATTCTTAAAATTTAGTTGAGCAATGTTTTAATAGAGAAAATCAATATTACATGATTAACAGATTGAAAAAATTCAGCATTATTGTTAATTTAAATTTCAGACAACTTTAAAAAAAATCGATGAAAGAGACTTGTACTCCAATTGTAAATATAAAAATCTGTAGTTCATATATATTTCAAATTATTTCGTTATAAAGAAAAACGATAACCTTAAAAAAAGTAACAAAAAAGAATTAAAATTAAATTCCTACCAGGGTCAACAAAAGAAATTTTTGTTTGAGTTATTTTTAATAAATTAATATAAAAAAATTAATTAAAAATTAATAAAAAAAATTATTGATTTTCGCAAGAACTGAATTCGCAATCTTCACCTTCACGTGAAAAATACTGAAATCCTTGCATTTTACCGATTGAGCTAGTGCCTGCTGAATTCAGTTTTCATTACTAACAGCTAAAACTCTCTTTAAAGTATTAAAGATTAATTAAAATTAATTAAAGAATTAATATTTAAAAAAAACTATTAACATCAAGAGTCATTCATCCATTACAGTTTTTAAAAAATGTATCAACTTGAGAGGATGAATAAAAAGTATTTTATTAATGATTGAAAATTCGAACAAAATATATATAGGAAGAGTGTGAATAGTAGGAATTAAAAAAAAGGCTTAAATATTGTTAAATATAGGAACAAAATGTTTAATGGCTGACAACAATGAGAAACATTGGACATAAAACTAATAATTCACAATATTAATATATTTCATTATTAATCAATTAATTATTGTTCATTTTTAATTAATTAACTAAAATATTCGAACGACTTTAAATAAGCGCCTAGTTTTATTAACCTAGTAAAAGTAATTGCCAATCACCTGTACTTTTGGTTTTTATTTCGCTAAAAATCTCAAAACTTCCTCTACACCAACATCGAATTTCTTGATCATGGCCCGACAGCTGATTACAGAAGAAGCATAATTTTATCATTGGCAAAAAACTTTAAGAGTAGTAAAGAATTTTGTTTTATATTGTTTGAGGTTGCGAATATATTGCTAAATAAAATTACAAAATCTAAATTTTTATACAATTTCCATTTCTTAGTAATCATATATTTTTTTAAGTATTTTTGAAACCTTAACAGTTTTAACAAACAAATAAAAAGTTCCATCCTTTAGCTACTAAAATTGATCGAATTATGATCTTTTAAGTTTTCTATATTCTAAGCCAATTCACAAGAGACTCGAAGAGATTGCTCTCCGTTGATTTATAGTTCTTAATCCAGGTGGTCGTTGAAACGATTTAAAATAGATCAGATTTAAAATATTCAAAGCATTATAGCTCAATCTGTTTTAGTTGGAGAAAAAAATAGACATTTTTTTATTCAAAATATAAAAATAGTAAAACTTTTTACTAAACATAACGAATAGAACTAGCGAATACATATATAAATTTAAGACAACGAAATTTTTTGATGACAGAAACAATATAATAAATAATTATTTACCCCATTAAAACATATTTAACTTGTAAGTATATAAATATTTATAACGGTTTAGAATTTAGTTATTGGACAATCATACGAATAATCACCTAGTATATAAACAAATGCTATGATTCATGTTGCGTAAGCACAAGAAGAATCATCAGAATAAACGGGAAGAAGCATTCCTTTGAAATTTATGAATATATCTAAGCTGATATAAACATAATAAAACAGTTGATTCATAAAGTATGTTGAGTGCATCGTGTAGTTTCGTCTAAGTTACTCATTGGTACGGTTGCAACACAAATATTTTACCTGTTTAGCGAAGACGGTAATGTCTTCATTGAAAGATTCTGACGAGCAGACGTCACCCCCTGCGATTCCAGGCTCCCTGGGTGTACACGTGGCCAATTCACACTTTTCGAAGATCAGAGCTAGCAGAGGGAATAGGGGATGCCTGTAGAAAAAATAAAAGTATGAAAACATTAGAAGGATCGCAGTGGGTTTTCATTTAGGCAGAACTGAATAATTCATACAAATAAATAACCAGACCGCGCTATTTACTCAATTTATGTTTCTAAAGTTAGCAGCGCTTATATTTTCTAAGAGGCAGATTGTAATATAAATAACATAATATTTTTAAGTATACTTTTTGGAAAGATCATGACATAATATCTTTTGAAATATACTCTTCAATAAGAATTATTACATAAGATAAGAAATCTTTTTCTAATAAGAATTATAAGATATGTAAAGTTATCCAATACTAACTAAAGTCAAATAAAAAAAATTAGAAATCCAGAATATTACTACACTTACTATTAAAGAAATGCAACATATAAATAATAAACCTTTTTCCACGATATAAAAAGTTAAACGTGAATTCGGTCTTCTGTAAATTTATTATGTTTAAGGCTGTTTCTAATATTTTTAATTTTTTTTTTAACAATTATGTTTTTATTTACACAAAATACATTTAATATTCCTTCAACGCGTATTTGCATAAACATATAATTATAAAAGTAAAAAATATTATTATAAAAATATATTTAAATATAAATTTTAGAAAATAATAAAATAAACGATAGTAAGAAATTAAATTGGTATCAGTAAAAAGATAGTTTTAAGATTTTAAAGTTATGCAAAAACTATTTTTATTCATATTATGTAACAAATTTTGAGAAAAAAAAATTCTAAAATTTCAATTAGTTTTTAATTTAAAAAAAATAACACCCTCAGAGTTAATACTCCCCGATTTCCATCGATCTGTTCTATAGGTATTTAACACGGTTCCAAATAAAGAATGATTATTAAACATGTGAATGACGTCATTAGTATTGCAATTTACAGATATTTTGTAACCCGTGAGCGTTATCATAATGACAGAAACGACATAAATTTTTCATATCTTTTACATCTTTGAAGACATCTGGGGACAGTAAAACTTTTATTGTTAGTTGAAAAATGATGGAAATTATGGTCAGAACTGAACACATTTAAAATGCATATAATTTAAAATATATGTTGGGAAAATAAAGTTCAATTTCTAAATATTCATTCATAACTAAGTGGTTCACTATTATTTTTAAACAATTTAATGGACTTCGTATTAAAACGAAAACTAAAAATAATCATAAACCACAATAATCTAAAATAAAAATACAGGGTAACTGTTTGAAATTTTTCATCACATTTAAACGTAAATTGTAAGCTGAAATTAATAATCTAAACAACTTTTTAAATAGGTTTCATTTCTTTCCGAGCCATTAAAAACCTTTTTTTCTGATATTGTAAAAACAAGCAATTTTAAGGAAAAGCACTGGAAAAAAGCATTATTAAGCATTTTAATTATTTTAAAATTCCTGAATCTATTCATATTTTTTTAATTAGCATTTTTATGCATTTTTCATTTCTATCATTTGTTTACAGTAGCTTTTTTCCTAGAGATAAAATATGAACGTTAAAAAAAGTGATAATAATTTAAACTTATTTTACGATAAATTTCGGATTTAAATCCAGTGAATTAAATTTAATTCGTACACACCATTACAAATCAATCAAAAAATTTAAAGAAATGCCCTAAGACTGGTAAAAGAATTAAAAACGTCTAATAGCAATATGCACGAAATTTAAACTTTGTATGTATACATAGTGATAAAATATCGAACATTAGAAACTTCGTATAATGGCTGTTTCTATATCCCATTTTACGCAATAAAATTGCAAAGAATTTAAAGCAGCTATTGCCTTTAGCTTTCATTACCCCATTTTAATAGCAAACAAATTTGTTAATGGATATCTGATCTGATTTAAAGTTTGTAAATCACCTTTTTGCGTTCTCTGTACATAGCGAACCATAAAAATTGAAACCTACTTCAGATAAAAAGGTGTTTAAACTAGAATTAATTAGAAATTCAACATTTGGCAAATATGCTTTTTATAGTCGCAGTTCTTTTCAATCCTAGGATGGAAAATCCAAAAGTTGCAATAGATAATATTTGTTATCTTTATTATTATCCTTAAAAAAAGATTTAAATTTAAAAGCAATTCTGTATAATTTTATTATCCAATTCTTAATAGCATTTATGCGATATTATTCCAAAACAAATATCTGTTAATAAATTTGCTTTGGAGAACAAATTAACAATATGATACAAAATACAAAAATAATAATAATAAATAATATTAATAATGTATAATAAAATTATAATGATAATAAATAATAGTAATAAATAAATAAAAATAAATAAATAAATAATAAAATAACAATACAATACACGGAATACAAATTAACAATACAATACAATTTTACAATAAAAAATTATGAATATAAAAAATTCTAATAATTTTTTTTAATTAACATTTTACTAAAATAAGTAGTTCATGACAGCAACGATTTTTGTTTCTGCCAATTGTTTTCAATACAATTCCGTATTAATTAATATTTTTATCAGTTTATTTTATAATTCTACGCAAATTAGTAATCTGAGTTGGGTCTTTGTATCTTATTTCAATGCTGGATTCATCTTTGTAACTCCCAATAACATGGTAATGATAATTATTTTCCGATGTTGATATTGTAATGAAACTGAATAGTATGCATTTATTGTAAAATTTTAACTTTAGATCTTTGTTATATCGTTATTTTTTGTCTCACACCTTAATCATCAAGTTAATCAGGTTTAATGTCTGACAATTTAAGGAACATGGGCATGATGTTATACCTAAGCGATTTAACAAATTAAATATAAACAAGTCCCGACGAACCAGCCGGTCTCCAAAGGCGACTGGTAAATAAATAAAGCTAGACAAATAATGAGCAATGAGATTCATTTAGCCTTACGGGGGTCATTCCTTTTGGCCGTTGTCCAAAATGACCATTATTGAATAACTTTACGACCATTTTGGTACTTTTCAGAGATTCAATAGTGTCGCTTTATGGATTTATCATTTCATTATGTCCATTAAATTGTAATTTCGTTAATATTATATTCAGAATAAATATTTATCGCTATAAAATGTGATTATATACATATATATATATATATTGCTGCAAGGTCAATTTTTAGAAAACGTTAACATTTTGAAATGATTTACAAAAACAACTTATGAATCATGCTATTCTTCATTACAATTTTACATTTACTAAAAGCATTTAAAACATTAGTAAGTCTGCCGTGATAATGATTTAGATGACAGTTTTTTTTCGTACTGAATGATAATTTATAAGTCAAAAAGGTAAAGAAAAAAAAAGAATGAGATAAAAAAAACTTAATTTCATTACAATTCTTGCCATCATTGTTTCCATGGGAAAACCATTCATTTTTCATTTTGCTCTTGTCTCGCAAGAGTATTTTGTAATTGTTATTATAATAATACAACTTTTAGCAGATAACGCGTTTATTGTTTTTCATTTTAGTTTACTTTTCATTTTGAAATTTAAATAACAATTTTATATTCGTTTGTAAAGCATATTTTATATTTGAATAATCAGTAGTTCTTCCCATTCTGAATAAACATCATTTGCTTGGTGACGATCCGCCAGACTTCAGATTCACTGATTGTAAATTTCAGGTAATTCCCCCCCCCCTTTTTTTTTAACTTGTTTTTCAACGTTATAGTATGAAGATCTCTTTCACCACGATCCTTTTACGATTACTTTTAAATGAAAAAAAAAATCATGTAGGTTTAAAAATTCCTGAAATTTTTTATTTAGTCATGCGTGGATAAAAAAATAAAATAATTAATAAGTATACTAAAATGTCCTTAAAAATATTAAGAAAACGCTTTTGAAATGTTTAAAATTATGACAATTTTCAGTATAGTTTAGGCTATTTAAAATTGAATTGCAATAACGAAATTACTTCATTTCAACATTTTCCAATTCTTTACTTGAGGATGAAACTAATAAATTACGGAGCCTTACACAAGATTAAGTATTTAATTTTACACGCATAAGCTGTGAAATCGCTGAAAAAGCAGAAATGAACGCAATCAAAATAGATCATTTTAATCTAAACTGATATTACAGTCAGAGAAAACCAAAAATAATACAATGGCCAGTGGAAACACATTTCCACTGGCTGCTGCTTAAGAAACCCTAAGCAAAAGGCAAATCTAGGTAAATCGATTTAAAATTTTTTATTAGTTTAATCAAGTAAATAAATTTATAAAGAATATTAATTCCTATTACTTTTAAATATAAAATATTAAAATATAATGCATGTAGGAATCGAATTATTATCTGATAATACAAAATCTAAAGGCTTCTTTTTTGATAATGTAATGAATTAATAATTATTCATTAATTGGATATATTATATTTTACTTAGTAGGTCCTATAAAATACTAATTTTAAATGTTTAAAATATTAATTTATTATTTCATTTCGAGCTTCCAGAATAATATCAACTTATATTTGTAATGAATTAAATTAATGAAGTTTTTATGATTAAGTTGTCATTTTTTAAACTATTTTGTTACATTTTCATTGTTTTCTTTTTCATAATATATAGAATAAAAAAACAATGAATAACTGAAACATATATTTTCCACAAAAACATTAAAATAAATCATTCACATCTAAAAATGTGTTGAAAGGTGAAACTCATTTATTAAAGGAAAGCCCTCATAATTTACGTTGTCTACAGAGAGTAAAATCAGTTATTTTATCTTTTTCTTTTTAAAAATAAATTTCATTACACATGATCAAGTAATGATATTTATTAGTAAATTATTACAAAATTATCGATCTTGATACAATTAATTAATAATATTAAGATCATATCCAAACCCATTTGAATGGCTCGAAATGTCAACTTGACTAATATGACTGATTTGAAAATTGATCATGCAACTGAAAATAGAATATCCGGAAACACCATTACTATTTGTGTAGAATTTAAAAAAAAAATCTAAAAATGATCTGCAACTTTATTTGTTCAATAGTAGCTTCTGCACCGCATCTGTGTGCATCGAAATCCGAGCATTTCAGAAACACGTGTTTAATCTCTTTCATACTGAATTGATCATATCTTTAGGTTTTAAAAACCTTCCTATATTTAATCTTCATTCCAGAAATGGATTGCACCTCCATCAATTTAATCTTGGTTGCTACATTGCACTGGAGTTTACTGGAATTTCTGAACCAGTGATCGTCAAAAACAGTAAATAAAACAGAGAAAGAAAGAAAAAAAAAAGTATATGATACATCGTAATCTCATCGTAGTGGTATTAGGAATGACGCACGGGAGTAGAAAACGCTAACTCAAGCAACAAGAAAAGCTGGTTTATCTTCGGGAGCATGGCGATAAAGACCATCTGCTTTGAAATCCATGCTTTGGCCAACCTCCAAGATTGAAAAAAGTTTAAAAGGAATGAAAAAACGAAAAATAAATAACCGCCGATGAATTTCATTGGTTGCATTCCATGGAATCTCGGCTCTCTTATCTTTCGCTTTTAAAGTGAAAAACAAAAATAAAAAAAGAGACAGAATGCTCGGTTCCAGCTGAAAATGATGTTTAAATGTCGCACGATTATTTTTATAACCTCTATTGATAAATTAACATTTGAATTCACAAAATTGCCGGCATTAAAAACTGTAGATATAATTCACTTCAAAGGATTTAAAGAATAAACGCTTAAAAAGATTAAATATGAAGGGAATAGTAACTTATAATCAAATTAATTATGTTTAATAATAGAGGCCGGAAAACATTTCCTTTAAAAATTTTATTAAAAGCATTAGTCAATTAAGTGGATTGATTAATGTCTCGATAATGAGATTTAAATATACCTTTGCAAATCGAGGCACCTCACTAATGGAATTAGTTGCTAATAGTAGTAAGAAACGATATGTATTCCGATTTTTATATAATACAGTATAATACGGTTAGTATGGTATGTTAATAGTATTATATTGTCTTTATTTCAAATCTTCAAAATTTAGAACACTAAATTTTTGCTTATAATCAAATTATTTGCTTGTTAATTTTTAATTATTACAATAATAGAAACTTAATAGTGTAGTACTTTCTAAACATGTATAAGATAGTTGCATACAAGGATACATGAAAAAGCATGAAGGTAGGGAAAGTTTTATACTTAATTCAAGCGAATTGAATGTTGCAGCACGGTGATTTTGAATAAATATTAACAAATAGGGCCAAAAAAAGGGGTGAGGGTGGGGAATATTTTTCAGTAAACAGACATTAAGCTTTAAATTCTATAATATTTTTTCGCTGTCGTTCTATCAATTGTAACTTTTCACAACTATTATATTTCAAATGCATATATATAGAATTAAAAAGAAAAATATCTGAATATAGTAGGTAGTTTCATGATTTATAATTTCTCATCGAACATACATATACATATTTGAAAATGCATATTCAAGGGAAAAGTTGCTTAAGAATGCTTTCATACATTAAAAAAAAAAAAATGACTAGGAATTAATTTGAAAGAATTTATATAAAAATATTATAAAATACATTTCAAATTTTTTTCCTTTATAATATGTTATTTTTAAACGTATCTATTACAATGACAAAATGCCTGAAATATTGATCATTTGTTATATTTACTACATAAGCAACCATGAAATAGAGTAACAAAAAATTTTACCATCACCAATACGCATTTATTTTACAGTTCATAATACGATATACAATTTTATCCTGAATTTAATTATAATAATTTTAAATATAATTAGACCTCTTAAATTTCCTTTATCTTCAGTTTAATATATAAAAAATAAGTAAAGATTTTGAAATTGATTCACTTTATTACAGAATATGACATCTCTATTCAAATATAACAAAAACATATTAATCTTTAAATACTGCGGAAAGCAAATATTAGTGACAAGTGAATGTTTAAAAAAATGAATACAAAATAAACACGTTACTTTCATGTTCCGAGGAGTGTTTGGATAAACACAATTCATATTACATTCAAACGATTATTTTAAATTAGAGAATATTTATTTATCCACAGTACTCCGTATTGATAGTTTCATAAATATTTTGTTTCAGCCAAAAATAACAACACAGAACAACCGAAAATTCAAAAAACTTCTACTTCCATCATCGGAACTGCATTTATCAAAATTAATGTAGATTTGTAAAGATCAAAAACTTTCAATAATACTTCATTACGATTTTGGAATCCATTTTAAAATGTTTTAAACACGAAAGTAAGAAAAAACAAAATTTTTAGAAGAGGTTGAAGAACGATGAAAAATAGAGAAATAATAAATTCAATTAATACTAAAATGAATGATATTCGAAATTAGATGTTTCTACAGATAGTAAAAATCGTTTGTTGTTTAACTATTCATAATCTCAATAGCAAAGAATATTGCTGACTAAAAACTGATTGATTTTTTTACAGTAAAATCATTTGAAGATGAATTAACATTATATTTATAGCAATAAAAATATGTCTTGAAGATTAATTTAAATTCAGAACATCGAGTGTAGTGATATTTTAAATCAATTATTTACTTCCGATTTATCAACTGATGCTAATGAATGTTGATTTGTTTCACTTAAAAGAATATGACAATCGGAGAAAATATCTTTTCATACTAATATAATCATACTGATTAAAAAAATGTTTATTCATAGTAAAATCTGGTAAGTCGGATTCTTTTTTTAACATTCATTTCGAATCTTCCGAGTTATTTCAATGTTAATAATTTTTAAAACTATGATATTTAATCATAGTATTATTTTCTAATTATTTTTAAATATCAAATATGTATATATATATAGATTTGATATTTAAAAATAATTAGAAAAAAATATACATAAAATACAAATTTGTATATAAATTAAATTTCTCTCTGAAAATTAGTTTGAGCTTACGAAGTGTAAATAAAGCATTAAGCTCTATATGAAAATGATTTACGACGATTCCTTCTTGAAAAAATATTGATTTAACCTTTTTAAGAGGAAATATTTTTTCGGGCAGGAAAACTGAATTTATTTTTAGCATTCAAACTGCGACAAAAATATTTTCAGCATTTTTTCAAATTTTATTTACAATTCTGTAAATAAATGAAAATTCTCAATGAAACTGGCATTTCATGTCATGTGCTTGTCAAATTAAGACTATTTACTATTTTGAATTAATCATTATTTATCGTTCAGAAAATTCGAAGAAGAAAAAATAGTTCTGAATGCTTTTAGAAACCTCATTTAGAGGCTAATTATTTGTTTATTTCATGCTAAACTGAATTTGAGGTTAACATGCTTAATGATTTTTGTTTGTAAAGAAATTGTCAATAAATAAATTGACCTGCATAGTTTAAACAAAGATGGCCAACACTTTAGAATTCGTCAAATTAATTTCTCATTAAATCTAAAAACGCCAGCATTCAATTTTAATTCAAACGAACTGGTTATTAATGAAAATCTTAAAAATTAAATCTAAATCATTTTGAAAAATGATAGACAAATAATAACATATTTTATTAATCTTCCTGCACGTTTTAGTAATTCTAACATTTTTTTTTTTTTTTTTGTAAATTTGTAAAATAAATAAATAAATATAATTAGCGCAGTTGCCGACTGAACTCAGAAATATGATTTATATTTTATTATATATTTGTTATTTTAGATCTCAGTGACATTTCAAATTCAAATTTTCAGATTTTAGACAAAAAACTATTTCGATACCAATGTGAACTATAAAAAATAAACTTACCCGTAATACTAAATCTATTTCCACACAAGTTTTCTCTCATAATAACGAGCTTTAAAAACATTTTCAATACATTTTACATCATTTCATTATTTTTATAACTAAATTATGTTAGAGCTCGATTTGAAGATAATATATTTCTTTTTCCTATTTGCGTATTACCAATACTCTATATTTAATCAGATTACGGTTTTTAATCTTTTTTTGCATCAATAAAATTAAATTAAATGATTTCTAATAGTATAGAAATCGTTAAAGCGTTACAATTTTCAAAATCTTTCTTTGTCAAATGTGGAGAATAGAAATAAATGTTTTTATGCATGCTTTAGAGCCCCAGAAATCGTCTCTAGAACTATAAAATGAGATAAATCTAGTTCAAAATAACGCTTATATTTTGAATAGCGCAATTGTCAACGTAATTAAGCTGAAAATATTTCTGCCTCGGGACAAGGTTGGGCTACATTAAAACACTCGTGCACAATTTCTTTATAGGTGTAAAATTAGGCCATTTATACAGAATAAATAAACTGCCTTCTGTCTAAAACTATTTCTCAATTTTTTCAATAAACAACTCCTTTTTTATAAATAAAAATTGTTGACAAAAATAAAATTAAAAAAAAAAATCAATTATTTTTTATATCAAAATTTTTGAAATTTGTTTTGTAAAAATCCAATCTTTTATACTTGACATGCAAGTAATAATTGAGGATTACATACATACTTATTAATAACTTGTTTACATCATTTTTAACCTAATATTTCTAATTTTATTCATTTAAAACTAAAAACCTTTTTATGAAAATGCATTTATGTGCCGTTAAATGTTTTTATTATTAGGTTTACCATGAGTTGGTCTATACCTATTTCTACCAAAGGGGCCAAAATGATCCCTTCCAGTATTTAAATTGAAAAAAAAAATGATTTGACCAACATATTAGGAAGTTAAAATAAAAATAAATTTTATATTTTCAATATATTATTAAGGTGATGAAAAAGTAATTTCTCTGGGTTTATTTACTAAAAATAATGTTTATTTTCTAATCTAGGCCTTCAAGGCCACTTATTCTTTTACCATTACCTTCTACCGAAACAGTGACTCACACGTCTTTTATTAACAACCAATAATAGCTTTTATTTGATTGACTTTCATCTTCGACTTCTTGCTTCTTATATAAACACATTTTACTACCACATACTTATTTATATATTTATACATATATCTATTTACGTGGTAAGAGTAGGTATACTATATGCAGTCCTCCAAAACTAAAAAATAATAATGAAAATATTTGAGATTATTTATCTTGTAAATGTAAGTTGTAAATAAAAATTAATCAAAAAACTGTCATAAAATACAGCAATAATGTTCTTGAAGAAAATTGAAGAAAAGTTTTCTCAGGAGGTTGAAAATGATCCCTAGATTAAACTTAGTGTTAATTCTTACAAAATAATACAAATAGAATACAATAAATAAACTAGAATATAAGTAGTAATATATAGTTAAAAAATGCCTAGGATACGTAAATTTAATTGAATATCCTATAAAGCAATTACCGTGAAAAATAATTGTTGAAAATTAACACTATAATGGTATTATTAAAAATATTCCATACAAAATAATTTTCCATTTAAAAAAGAATTAATATGGTTTTATTTTGAAAATTCTTAAAATATCAAATTCTATCATATAGTATTTTATATAGTCCAATTAAATACTTCTAGATATATTGCTATTTTGCTAAAATAGCTAAAACAGAATTCAATTTAAAATAAATTATCAATGTTAAAAAAATTAATATTTTATTTAAAACGAACGTTACTGAGCTTCATAGTCTCTTTCAATCAAATATTTAAAGTTCGTATAATCCTATATCATAAGCTGAGAAATTAGATGATAATATAGAATTTCAGTTATATATTTATATATATATTTAACTATTAGTTTTTTATCTGCCATTGAATAAAGTTCATTTTAACTATTGGATAAACGTTTATAGAAAAGGCGGGGGGAAAAGCAAAAATTCCCATAAAACTTCTTAAAAATTACATAAAACTAATTAGTCGTTGCGTTTGCATTTTACAGTTTGTTAAGCAATATATAGCTTTAACTGTTACTTTTAAACCGATTTTTTTTTGTGAGTGATTTACTTAATATTCAATATATAAGAAAAAATTTGTTGGCTAGTGTAATTATATATTAATAGCATTTACAGTTCACTCTCACTTAATGTTCTTCTAAATTCATTCTAAATAATAACCTGTGCACTTTCCCTTTTCTTTTTTACCATATTTTACGCATTTTATATTATTTACTTTATTTTATTTTGCGTTATTTATATTTTTGGGAGTTGCGTTCGATTAACACGCCTTATACTTTCAACAGTAAAGGAATCATTGAAAATGATATGTAAATTCAAAATGGTATAAATATATGTAATTTATGATAATATTTCATCATAACTATAAATATTTGTGCGCAGATACGAAAAATTTCAAATATAAAACACACATTAATTAAAATTATTATTCAGTTTTTTTAAATGTTTTAATTTAATGAAATGTAGGTTTCTCTTTTTACATCATATATTATTTACTAAAATTCACAGTATATATTTATAGAACCGCAAAACTGAAAAATAAAAAAAAAGAATCCCTGTTAGGTAATGGTCATGCGTTTTCATTAACGAATATCAGACTTTTATGGCACAGTATTAATTTATTTTCAATTTGCAAACAAATTATTGACTTAATGTGTGTATAATATTGCTAAATAGATCGTAAATGCTATATGGCATTTGCACGAGTATTATTAACAATAATAATAGTTGGAAGAAAAAGATTCAAATGACTAAGATAGGCGTTAAAAACAATATTTATTACATTAAATATTCATTAAATAATATTATGGAATTTATTAATATAGTCTAAATACTAAAAAAATAAACTTAAGTAAAATATCTATTTTTTGCCAAATTATGAATTTTATTTTACTTAATTTTCTTAAATTATTTCATATCTAAGTTTTGGAAGGTTTCATTGATTTACATGTTCCATTTACATACGTTTTAAAACTGTTTTGCATCTTAAGTCACACTTTTTAAAAATTATCTTTGATATAATTTTTTTTACGAAAAACCTCATAAATTAAAATCAAAAGCATTTTTTAAAAATCAAAGCAGACAGTAATTTCTCAATACGTTCTGCAGTTCCAGAACAAGAGAAAAAAGTAATATTCATTTCGAAATATTTTATCTGTTTTAATGCTTGCCAAAGTGAAAGAAATTTAAAATTTCGGGTTATTTATCGGTTGAAACACAATATTTAAAGAATGTTTGGAAATATCGTTTTATTATTCAGTTTAAAAACTAGATAATATATTTCTTAAGCTATATGCAAAATTTCAAGAGTTATTTGATAATTCTCTAATTAGAAGGTTTTTGCTAATTACCTCTTTTTAGCCATAGAAAAAAACACTTGTGTCCCAATTTTTTAAAACATTTTGCCTCTTAACAGGATTATTTCAGCTTCACAGAAGAATTCTAGAACTTTTTTATGCTAATATTTAAAAATAAAAATATTTTCGAACATTTTTGAAAAAAACAAAAACATTTCAAACATAGTCACGTATTTTAACTTTAAAAATAAAAGATATAAAGGTTTAAAAACATTTAGAATTATTAAGTTCTTGTAGGTAGATTCGTTGCTGTTATTTTTAATAAATAAAAAAACTCAACAAGAAATATTTTTAGAATAAAAATTTAGAAATAATAAATATCTAAGTCATTAAGAAAAATTCATTAAATACGATCATACATATCTAATTAAAATTAAATGAAACAAAAGACTAAAGATTTTCTTTTTCAATTCTTCAACTAGACTATAAATTTTCTTAATAATATTTAACAATTTAAGAATGAGGATAATTCTCAGGATAAACTGTGTATTTTCTGGAATTTAAATACAATAGATTTAATAGTGTATAAATTTGGCATACAGTAAATTACATTAATTTTATACATACAATAAATTGCATTAATTAGAAAATTGGTGTTATAAATTGCATAAATTATAAACAATGCAACATATAAATTGCATTAATTAGAAAATTCAATTCATACGCGCACACACACTCACAATAATGATAATGATAATAATCATGTAATGTAATAATGATAATAATCAAAAAACAGAAATAATTTCAATTTTCCTGGCATCAATGCACACAAATGGAAACTTAATGGTTAAGCAAATGAAATCAAATTAATGTTTTACATATTTACGCAACAATCTATAATTAATATAATGCATAGTTAAATATTGAATTTCGGAATTATGTATTAAATTTCGGCAGAATTTCTTACTCTTTTTTTTAACATACAGACATATATTATAATTAACTTTCTGATATATATTTTTTCCTTAAAATAAGACGTAAACTCTAATGTTTTAATTAAATTTGATTTTTTTTCATGTTGCAAAATTACTAAAATCATTCCTGTTCGAACAACCATTAATCTTAATCTCTAAATTTATGATTTTCTACAAAAGAAAAAAAAAACTTTAGAATATAGATAACTGAATGAAAAAGAATCGTGGGGATTTTCTAGTTGGATAAACAATTTTTGTTTTATCAGAATGAAAGAAAATATCAAATAACTGTTAAATAATCAAAAAAAAAAAAAAAAAAATTCTCAGTTCTAGAATATACATTTCATCATCGTATCCAATATTATATGTTGCAAAACGTATTGATGAATATTTTATCTAGATAATAATAAAATAAAATACATTTTTAAGCTTATTCATGATTTCAAACTCAGTTTCATTTATCCTATAAATATATATAGCCTTTGATTTTTTTTAACATCGAAACTTACTTTTAAGGTATTTTGCTACAGTTGGAATATCAAAAAAAAAACCTTCCTTTTTAAATTAAAGAAAAAGGGCTTAATTTTCAAAAGATTATGTTATTAATGAAACTTTTCACTGCAAAAAGTATTTTACCAATACACTACGCGATATTATCAGTTTTATGAAAGTTTTGGCGGCAAAAAGTATATTTCCAGTAAAATCTTTCAATATCAACCATCTTGCAAAAGTTTATCTTCAATTTTACTTTAAAAAAAGACTCAAAAATCTTCTATATAAAGATTTATAAAACTCACAATGATAAAAATAAATAAATAAATCGCCTTCCAACAAAACTTAAAGAAATACCACAAAATAAACGGATAAAAGTTCTTTAAAATGTAAGAAGAAACCAACATATAAACCCCTCGAAGATTAGGTTTCTATCCGGACTTTACTTTCATCTTTTAAATATCTATCGCAGACGATTTTTCGGGATAGGAGCGAAACGGCAGACGATTCTCGTCACGGCAGCCTCCCCCTGCACTTCGGGCCGCTGGTTTACTCCGTGTTGCATCGGTAAACCTCCCGCTAGCAGACGCGGCCACGCAAAAACTCCCCGCGCGTCCCCTGGATTTAAAAGTGGGGGGAAAAGGTTATTTTCCGATTATATAGAGTGAGGGAAATAATATTACCGTCGGGGTAGAAGATAGGAAGGAATTGTTTTTGCTTTAGTTTTTAACAGTTTATTTTCAAAGTTTTTCGAAGTTCGGCGTGTGTTTCAAGCAATTTCACGATCATGCTTCTGTAGGTTCGAATAAAAGACGATATCTCGCCCTCGAAAGAGAGCCTGGGCTGAATATAATGACGTTATTTTTTTACGCCCCAAGAAACTGGGGCTTTTATATAGACCATACTTATAAAAGACTGAGAAAAAGGATTTTTATATTCACATTCTATCTAAAAGCATATATTTCCAATGCAACTGGTTAAACAAAACAAAGGAAAATAAACATCTTTCATGAGTGCACACATAATATTTTACATTTATTTTAGTACAAATTGAATGAAAGTTTTCAGATCTTTCGTTTCCTTCAGAAAAAAGAATATTTTGTAGCTATACTTTAAAACAAAAAATAAATTATTTATAAACTAAATAACAATCAATCAAGTTGCGGAATATTCCAAAAGCTTATATATTATTTATTTCACACGCACACATATAAACAAAAGCAGGTTTTGCTAAACTTCAGAGGTATCATTAATTTTTGCAATGATATCCCATAAAAATGCACAAATTTCCTAAATAGTAAAACTTGCTCGTTTAAAGCTTTTGTTATTTGGAGTATTGATAGTTAAAGTTATGAAAAATACTATGAAAATGATTATTATATTTAGATTTAATAACTCCTGTAAAACATGGAGATCATTTTAGAGCTCATGTTTAATGTTAATGGAGAAATAAAGTTTCACTGCAATTTGTATTACTATCGACATTTATACATTAAAAAGAGTTTCAAGAAGATAAAATTTTATTTCTTAATCAAAATAAAGGAATTCCAAAAAATATTTTATTATTAAGTTATAACATTTTATAAGATATGCAGCAGGACATTTTAACATATAGAAATATTCCGCCTTTTTCAGAAATCTTTAATAATATTTCACATAATGCTATCACATTTATTCCATATCATGATGCTCACTTTAGGCACGAAACAGAAGTTGCATATAAAGTGTTTCTTAATCTATCGAAACTGAAAAGACCAAAAATACAAAACAAAGTTACTCTTGAGATATTTATATTGTGTGAATCATAAATACAGCAAATACACGACAACTTATCTAGTAGGAATATTCGGTCCTCTAAATTAATTCAGTAAGAGCGACATTAAAACAGCAGGAATCAAAGAACGTATCTCTTTCCAGGTTGGGCTGGATAATCTTCCTTACACTTGGATGCTGATTAACCGATTACTTTTTCTTCTTTTTATACCTTGTTTTTTCACCTCATTTCTAGGCAAAACAATTTTTTCATTTAGATAAAACTAGATATTGCCAGATGATGTATTAATCCAGGAAACAGAGCTACTTATTTCAATCAAGGCTGTAAATGACTGTTAAAAATGTATAAATAATTTTATAATTAATACATCTATTACTAAATGTAATATTAATTTACAGATTTTAAAAAATTAATCTCTATTTCCAATACGGTGAGACTGCTTTTGGAATTTTACAAAGTTTTGGTATTGTGAATGTGATAATTTGTCAGAACGCAGAGTATCTGATAATAAGATAGTAATTAATTCTTCGTAAATAACACTAATCTAGAAATGCTGCATAAATTGTTTTTCTCAGATGTACTTATTTCTTTATTTAGAACTTGTTAAATAACTTGACTTAGGAAGTTCAATTTTAAAAGTTTTAAGTAATATATATGCAAAATATTTAATTGTCAAAAAATGTTGCCAAATTATATTATTTTTTTGTCATATTATTTATTACCATATTACTATGTTTAAATAATTTACGTTTATGCCAGGGCTACACGTTAATTGAAAAGCGTTTTATATATAACTATGCATATAACTATAACACAAATATTAAACCTTTTCGTAGGGAGAAAAAATCAATTTTCTACAGAAATCATATTTTTTAACATTTTAATTTTAAAAAAACTTTTTTTTTCAGACTATTAATAAATTTTAGAGAAAAAAATAATTCTAAAATAAAACTATTATTTGTAGTGAATACTCTTTAACATCATTTTATAAATAATTGTAATTAATGCAATTTTAAATTTTGAAACTTTAAAAAGTTGATTTTTCAACATCTTTCAGAATAAAAACCTACAATTAAAGCATTCCAAACGATAAAAATTATACAATTAACAGTCACTAAAACTTTGCATAGAAAAAGTACACAGCATATTTTTTTTTCAGATTTAATACATTTTAAAGAGAGAACTATAATTCTTAAGTATATCATTTGCCTGAAGTGAATATTTTCTAATATCATTTAGTAAATACTTGTTACCAATGCAAATTTAAATTTTGAAACTTTAAACTGTTGATTTGGTAGCATTTTTAAAAATTGTAACTTAAAATTAAAGAACACCCATAGATAAAAATTACACAATTCAAAGTCACTAAAATTTGCGATGGAAAAGAACATGACATATTTTTTCCTCTAGACAGTTAATACTTTTTTTGAATCTGTTGCCACTGGACCATTAACTTTCATCATTTGATTAAACATCTCACGACTGCTTTCATCCCCCAAAATCCTGTGTTCGCGCCACACTTTTCATTAATAAGGGTCATTTAATCTGAGACCTCAATTGGCTGAGTAACACCACTTCCCAGAAGAATCGTCTGAAAATCCAAGGAGCAGGTGCAAATGGAAACGAACCCTGAATTGCAAATGACAAATTATTTGGAAAACGCCAACTATTCATTAGGACGAACTTAATGACATTCGAACGACACCTTATTCGACAATGCGACTCATAGAAATTAATGTGAAGGGAGACCAAAAGCATATTTTTTCACTTCACTGCTAGAAATGGTTATATTTAAATGCATGGTTACGTTACAATTATTATCGTTTGGTTTGGGGACATAGCTCGCGTGCTGGTCGTGTGTTAAGTCATATGCCTTGGGATAAAACCACTGTTTTGTTTTGTTTTTTTACAAATGATGTCAAGAAGTTTTCAGTAGATAATACAAGGAACACAAATTGCATATGCAATGATTAGTTCTTATTTTATGGTAATTTTTGTCAAATACTTTTCAATATTTAATTTATAGCTCAATAAATTATTATACGCACAAACGGTATACAATCAATTATTATGAGCATTCGTACTAAAAAAAAAAGAGACAAAATTTCGTAAGGTTGTTATGTTTTTTATTAGGATAAGTAAATATGAAGTATAAAAGAAATTTATTTAAATTCTACGATATAAAAAATTACTTCAGTTACAAAATCTATTTACAAAAATTTTTTGCGAATAGAAATTATTTTTCTAATGCCTTATTAATTAATTTATGATTAATCTTATCTTAAGCATAACAAATAATAATAACAAATAGACGAAAGGTTTTCTTTTAATTACATTCATATAACTTTTTTTCTTCGAAGTTTTTATAGGTTTGAAAATTTTTAAATGTCATAAAAGGCTTTTTTTCTTGGTTAAAACAATATCAGTACTCTCTTCCACCTTTAAAAATCTTCAATTTACTTTTTGTAATGAAATATTTATGTTTATGAATCATTAAAAGCAAAACTAACTGCAGATTTTTAATAATGAATGAGAAAAAAAATTTACCGGTTTATTTTAATGCATGAAACTCAGGGAAGTTCTAACATTTAAAACCAAACTTTTAAATTCTTTATGTTGAAAATTCAGTGAACATTTCAGATTTAACATAGCCCAATCTTTTCTTTTTTTTCAGTGATAAAAAGAACAGAAATTGAAATTTTTTCTGATATGTTTAAAGAAAGTTAGTTATAGGTTAACCAAAAACGATTCATGAAGAAAAATTAAAGATTTTTAATTGAACAAAAACATATTTTGAAATCTCAATTTCGCAAACTGTTGCATTTAAAAAGGTCAGTTATACTTTTTAAATATATAAGGTTCCGTACATAATATCAAGTTTTTTAAATGACTCATCAAATTCCTATTATTCATGTTGATAGCATATAAAATGTACGAAAATATCGTATTTAGTTTTTGAAAAATATAATTCAATTCAATATGAGGACAGCAATAAATTAATGATTTTAAATATCTATGCATATACTTTTCATTAAAGGAATGTTTACAAATTTCATATGGTTAAACACGCAAAAACAGTAGTTAACCATTTTTTTAAAACATGGGCAAACAGGAAATTACTATTTAAACTATAAAGGTCGCAATCAACATAGAAAAAAAATCTGCAAAGTCATCCATTGATAATTTTGAATTAAGTGTATTATCATTCATAAAAATCGCGTTGACTTTTTTCAAATAACAGATTTAAAAATTCTTTTTTAATAAATAGAATAATATTTAGAATTAAAGATGTTATTTTCAATATCAATTGAATTTAATAAAAACAAGTTATCTATTATTACACAAAATATTGATGATATTCACCAAGCCAAAATTTTTTGGAAATAATATTATTTTTAAATAGTATAATTAATTTAAAGAATTCTTAATCTATCCTTCATTTTCAATTAATAAAATTTATCAATTATTTTAATTTTATTATGAACAATACTTTGGAAAATAAAGCAAGTCAATTATTTTAAACGACTATAAATTTTCCATTGAGGCATTTTGCGTCCTTAACGTATTTACCAATGACAGGCCATTTCCAATGTCAACCGGCAAACGGACAACAAAAGCTACCGAATACATTCGTCACGGGGATTTAAACTCAGAATTAGGGGTTCGAGATCTGAATTCGAATCATACACGACCGCCTTCCGAATAAGATTTAATAGAAGACTCGTTTTTGAAATCACGCAATCAGTTTGTATTGGCTCTCAAGCCGCTCAAAAAATAAAATCTTCGTATTAAAATAGATCCCTGCCTATTTTCTCACGATCCTCCAAACAGATTAGATTTTATTTAATCCCTTGTTCAAAGATCAAGCAGAAGTTTTATTTTCAAACTTTTTTTGAGTTTAGTAGTACAAATAGTGAGTTTATTTATCGTTTGGTGTAAACAAATGAACGTGAGATTTAGCAAGATAAAACGGCATCAAAGACTGTAATTGAGAAGTTAAACTTATTTTTATTTTTGCAGGACTTTGATTTTGAGCCTTAACTATTACTTTAAAAGGAATTAAAAATTCTCAAAACATACATATCATATTAAATAAAATTGTCTAGCAGTTTAGCGTCCACACAACGTTTGCAATAATTATTTTATTGATAAATAAATATTATAATAATTAATACATTAAAAGAAATATTATAAATTAATCCAAGAACAATATTGAAGTACAATTAATTGTGAGAGTTAAATTAAAAATAAAATATGAGCTTAAAAATGTTAAGATTTAAAATTTTATAATTCATTAATACAAAAGGGTTTTTTTGCAGAAATATTACGCTTAATTAAAATATTGAATGAACTTCCAATTTAAAAAGAGTTTAAATAAAAAGATATTTTACTATAAACTGTTAATTCAAATTAAAATTTAATAATAGACTGTGTCAAAGAAAGTAATTTTATTAACAATTTGTTAGAAACATTTCTTATTTAATTAAAAGATATTCTATTTTTTATTCTCTTACAAAAACTGATAATACTAATGCAACTATTTAATTTCGAAGCATTACGTGCATAAATTAAAGAGTTAAAAATTTAGCACTGATCTTCTGATTATGAATAAAAATTGTATATATCTATAAATGTGTGTGTGTGTTATTAACTAAACTTGAACGGATATTCAGAAAAAAACAGGTTAACTGGATTTAAAAGTCGAAGATTTTATGAGTTAACTGCTCAAATTATTTTTTATAATTTTTATACAGTTTTAATTAATTTACTTTATTAATGTAGCATATTTTATAAAATGTTCTCTGAGCAATTGTTTAAAATTTTACAGTTAACTTCAATAAAATGAACCGAAATGACGAATGGAACAGACGTACATAATTAGATTTAAAAATTAGAGAATGAACGAACAATTTCACGAAATTTTATAAATAATATTCATAATTTTTCACGCTGTAAAAAATTTAATTTAATTTTTTTAAATACACAATTACTTAATGAGGTAGAAGTACTAAATTTGTGCAACTAATCAATTATATAAAAAATTGTTATCTGATATAATACTTTATTTAATTTAAGTACTTAATTTGTAATTTAAACATAGTTTCTGACAATATTATGACAGAACAGAACACTTACCCATAGATGGCATCCTTATCTCTCTTGTGTACATCAGGCACTGAGCCCATGATGTGGTTGGACATAACACCCGCATGATTACTGTGGTACTGATGCATAGAAGGTGTGTGATTCATGTGTGGAGCATGACTGAGGGGCTGCATTGCCCTGTGTCCGTGAGGGTCGTAAAGGGACGTTGGACCGTCCATCCCGCCATAGTGCGGCATACCATCTTCGTACTGCATGGCCAGGGGATGTTCTAGTGGATAAGGCTCACTCTTCATAAATTACAGTCGGGGATGGCCATACAAAACACAAGAATACAGGACAGCAATTCTTGGCACGCAACGGTAAAATTTTTACCAAGCGCAACCAACTGAAGTAATAAATATTACAACACCCCTCAAATTCTTCTCAAGGTGTATATCCTTCGAGTTGTTGGAATACAAACAGTTGGGTCCTGCAGTATTGCACTAATATCACCACAACATTTAATTACCGCAATTAACAATGAAGTTTCATTGGCCGCAAAAGATTTTTTTTTCCTCAAGAAAGTGAAAATCACAACTTTTTGCGCACACTAAAAGTTGCGAAAACTTTCTAAAATTACTTTCGTCCGTGATCGAAAAGTGCGTATCGTACTTCTCGTTCGAACTCCTTGCAGTAGACGATTCTTTTGTTGTTCTTCAGCTATGGTTTTTGTTTGGAAACACTTTTTTTTTCCTGGGGGCCAGCCCTTTTCTTCCCGGTTCGTTCGAAAAAAATTGCCTCGCGCACCGTCCGTCGCTGTCCCGCGCAGTGAAGTGCCGCTCAAAGAAAGCCACGCGATTCAGTGAGTCTTTGATTCAAGCGACCGCAGCGCCACACGCGAGCCCGCGGTTTCTGCTAGAAACGCGAGAGGCAACACAAAACTTGGAATAGGAGGGAATTAGCCGGAGAGCGAGTCATGGTAGTAAATGTTGCTCTTTTTCTCAATCGCGTGGGAAATGGAAAAAATACTTTGATGATTATGTCACTCGATATAATATCGAAAAAAAAAATGTTTCCTCTTTTGGCTAGAAAAAGGAAAATTATAAAATAGCCTTTTTCTGCTGCTTTGATAGTTATTACAACTTAACTGCTGACAAATTTGTTTAAAAATTACCTTCATTATCTTAGGGTTTTTTTATTCATTATTTTCGGTTTAGCTTCTTTTTTTAAAAAAAAAAAATGTAATAATAACGTAAAATCGTTTGTTCTTTTCCGTTTACAGTGCTAAGCCAGTTATATCATTTCAGCAAACAAATCTTAAAAGATCGTACTCATTTCTTGCCAAATAAAATAAGAAAAAAAATCTATGAAATATAGACTAGACGTTATAAATATTCTGTGCCAAAAGGTGCAATAAAATTTTTTTTAATGCATTAATTTCATACTTTAAGCTAAATTCCATAGAAAATATTAAGAAGGAAACAAAGAATTATTATTAGTGTTAATCTTTTCTACTGAACCTCAGAAAGTATTTTGGGCTATTTGCATTTTATTTTAAAAAAATTATATCTGTCCAACGTTTAATCAATATTTATATACCTAAAGAAAACCATACTTAAGTATGTAGAATTAAATAATTGTTAAATGTGTTTTTTAATTAATTCGGAATTGCCAATTCCTTTTCATCGAATGTTTGTATTTCAATAAAAAAAAAATTTGTATAAAATGTTTTACTGCCATCTTCCGTACTCATAGACTCTCAGAATGTGAAGTTTTATGAAAAGATTTGCATCACATTTGCTTTCAAGACCATATTAATTCTTTACCTTATTTGAACATCTGGAATTTTTTGTTTATTATTTTTTAATCTAAATTTTGTAATAATCAAATTTTCAAAGTTCAACTAACATAGAGTTTAATAATAATTACACTTTTATCTCAGTTTTTACAACTAATATAAACAGTTTATAAGCAGCAAATTTACAAACCGAAACCACAAGAAATTTTAATAAAAATATATCTCTTTACAGTTTACATTAAGAAGAAATGGTTTCGGTATCTTGCAAATAAAAAAGATTTAATCTTAACATAATTCTATAAAAATGACACTTTAAAGATTTTTAATGGATTTTAAATGCTAAAATTTTAACAGTTAATGAATCATGACTCAACAAATATATAAATATATTGTTTCAGAATTATGGGGAAGAGATTATTTTGTATATTCGATAATCTGATACCAGAAACAGAAAGTGTTTTTATTTTAATTAGCACAATCTAAAATAGTGAATCACGAATTCACATTACTAACATAAAACTACTTTGTTAATACGGTATGAATAATCTCATTATATACCATGTTAAAAAAATGATTGAAAATCGTCGTATTAACTTCCACTGAATATACCCAGGAAGATGGAATGAAAACAGCCAATTCAGTGTACCAAATTACTTTAGATTACATTAAAAAAATTTGGGTTTTTTATTAATTCAAAATTTTCACGTTAATGCCTTAAGAACTAAATTATTTCCTTGCTTTTAATAAATACTACTATTTCTAAAATTTAAATTTCTTGCAGCATGCAAAAAATTACATTGAATGACTTTTCAAAATTACTGTTAAGTGGGTCACTAAACAAACCACTTTAAAAATAATCCAGGCCTGCTATCACTTTAACAACAAATATTGAAATAAAATTATTAATAATAAAATTTAGGATTAAAATAAAGTTCTAATTAAATAAAAATTAAGGCATCATACGGTATTTCCACATTTTTAAGAATAGGCAGATTTAACAAATAAAACTGGTAATTTTAAGAAAGAGAGGGAGAAAAAGCCATATTATAATTTTAGAAAGAAAAAAAAGGCCTTTTTCTGCAATAATTTCCTTTTTTTTTTAAAGTAGAATAAAGAAGTCTTTTTCTTTAATAAAAAAAAGTATTAATCTTTGTCATTCAGAAATGGAATTTTTAGAGTTGATGATTTCAGTTTTTTAAACTTCGAAATGAAAATTTTAATAAATGCATCGAAAAAACAATATTTTGCAACAAAAAATTTTAACTTTTTGATTCAATAATATTTCCTTTCCCAATTTATGAGTGCTAAGTTACTGTATTTGGGCATTTTGAGAAAGTTAGGAACATTTTCTTTATTATTTTAAAAAATTAACGTAATATTTTTAATGCCAAGGAAAATAAAAATAACTAATAATTAATAAAAAAAATTAGTTCAATAAAAGAAAAATAATAGCTTTTAAAAATAATACAAGCCATTGCTGTTGAATATTCATTGACTTCTTAGTAGAGAAAAAAGCAATATAGATCTTATGAAACGTTTGATAAAAGATTTCATTGCTTTTCTCTTAAAGCAGATGCGAAAATGTTTTTTAAAAAAACTACAAAAATTAAATATTTTTCATTAAAAAGAAAATTTTGCTCTCATTATGTGCCACAAAAGTCATTAGATTGCAGTGTTTCCTGTAGGCAGTTATGAAAGATCATGGGGAAAGATAGAAACGACAATTTATACATTTTAACAAAAGTTAAGTTACTTTAATTGCACGTCACGAAATTTTGAAAACTTAGATATTCACTAATGATTATTTTTCATTTGCCAGTTAAGAAGACAGAGAATGCCACCGCAGTGTACTGCAATATTTTTTATTTTGAGGATCTGGGAAAAGAAAACATTTGTTACTTTGAAACATTTGCACATAACCTTCCACCTCAAGGAGGTGGGGGTGGATTTAATAATTTAATTTGCCTTTATGGATTAGAAATTTCGATATTTAAGTTTTTCTAAGACAAATAAGATAGTCGATATTCAAAATTCAGCAATTTACGGTGAAACGTTAATTTGTAATGTTTCTGATCACCTTTGAACTAAACACCGATTCAAACCAAGACAAAAGATCGAGGAAAGGGGTGCGGTAGCTTCTGAAGGTAGACTCCTGAGTTCCCAACGGCAGAAGTCTGACTTCTAGCTCATTTGAAGAAGGTACTTACGCTCTCACTTGCACAACCTCTTCACAGATAGAGCAGAGGGTAGAGAAGAATCATGCTCGAACCAGGACTCGAACCCTGAACATCTGAATGACAGAGAAGATGCACTACCCTAAACAAGGAAGCCGGTTTTCCTCCAGTTCATAAATAATATAGCAAAATTATAAAATTTAACATGCAAATGTTAATAATCAATATTCATTCTTCCATAGACAATTTCTTGATTAAATACAATACATCAATAAAGAAATATAATTAATAATAATAAAAGGAAGGGGAGTGAAAAGTATATAAATCTGGTAAATAATGAAGAATTGTGAAAACAATTGGTAAAATCTTTTCGAATATTCTGAATGAAAAATTCAAATGATGAAATCCTATTTGTTTTATTCAAGTTTTGCGGGACATTAGAATTAAGGTTCCATAATCTCTCAAACTGAGTAGAAGCTTTTAAATATTGACATTCAAGAGAACTAAAATCAGTCAGTATAAGTAAGTATTTTATGTCCCTAGGCCTATTTATTTTTATTATAGATTTGGAAATTTTTAATTTTCAATGTTATTTTTGTTGCAATTGAATGAATATCAGCTATCATATTTTGCATGGATTTTTTATATATTTATTCATGTCCTAATTTTTTAAAAACAATAAAGATTTTTAAAGGGTTTCCACTGCATCAAAATGCAATAGTGAAGCTAATATTAGCAACTTAATCTGAGTTCTGATACATAAATTTTGGAAAGAATGCAACATTTATTTAATTTTTACTGAAAAGATAATCCAAGAAAATATTGCTAATGGAATTCGTATGTTATTGTTAGCCAAATAACTGTCCCATTTCGAAATCAACTTCTTTGGACCTAATCAAATGCAGGCATCTTGTAGCGATGCCAAGAAATTCCTCTTTTAATGACTGAACTGACTAAATTGATTTTACACTTATAATTTAATCTACTTGCTAAGGATTTAATTTGTGTTAGTTTTTCATAACAGTCACATGAATATGTATTAGTTATGAATTGTGATTACTCAGTATTCTCATTTAGGTATCACTTAAGTAGACTTGGTTTTTCGAAACCTTATAATGACAAAATAAATATAAAAAAAAGTTAGGACCTATTATTCCTACATAATGTCATTATTTCCTAATATTTCATCAAAGAAAACATCAACGAGATCAATTTTGTATTTTTTATATATTCAAAAATTTGATATGCGATATATTTTTTTTATCTCCTCCCCCTTAATCGAAAGGTTCTGGACGCTTGCTTATCTTGCCCATTTGGAAATCTGCATTGCGCTGATGTCATAAACTTTAACAGTGATCAGATTCGAGGGCGACGTTTTTTTCTGTTTATTTTTCAACAACACATTCGGACATTTCGATATTTCTCAGGTCAGCATAAAGAGCGGATGATCAGAGTGATCGGACATGCTACCTTCCGGTTGCAAGTTAAATCTCTTTTACTAAACAAACATGATTTCTATCATTAAAATGCAGGAAACGTTAACTGTAGGGTTTCCTTTATCTCAAAAATCACTCTCTAAATTTAAGCTCATTTGTAATTTCAATTACTGTTGTTCATTGCCATTTGTCAGATAGCCTTGTTTATAGCAGTTTTAAAGTTTGTTGTTTCATAACATGGGTTAAAAACCGGTGTCAGTAGCTAAATCAAATCGCATAATAATTCACAAAAAATCTCAATTTTGAAATTTCAAAAAATATGTAATGAAATTACTAGACATTAAAGATAATTTAAGAGTCTTTGCAACTATCCCATCGTTAACTTTAAAAATAAGTTTAGTAATCATTTAAATTAGTAAAAATAAGTTTAGCATTTTTTTTTACTATTATTTCATCAAATAATAAAAAAAATGTGTGTGTACTAGCATTTTATATGGTATTGAAGCTGAGAAATTTGATACAGATATATTTTGAAGGGAAGAAACATGCACCGCCATGCTATTTTTTAAAATTACAATTAAAATTTTAATTAATAAAAATCATGAGAAGTTTTGACCTCTCATGTGATCACTTTTGGAAATAATAATTATAATTGATATTTATGCAATTTAAAAATTTTTTAGTAGTATAAATTTTGAGTGTAGATTTTTCTTGATTTCAATAAAGTTATAAAGTTTCTAATAAAGTTTCAGTAAATTTTTAATTATATGAGTCATCCTTTAAATGAATTTTAAATAGATTTCTCTATCACTTTATAATCATTATATGATATTTCAACCACTGTTGAATTAAGATGTGAAATTTTTATTGGCTGCTTTTGATTTTTTTAAAAGAGAAGTTTTAATAAAAATGCAGAACTGTTTAGCTTTTTTGTAAATGATGAATTATTTTTATAGTATGTACTATAACTATTTATTACTATTACATACGATTTTACATTTACCTCATAAACTTTGGTATTAAGGACTCTAAATTTGGAAATTCTTTTAGTAGATAATGACATTTTTTTATTGAATCGATAAATAAAAGTTCTCAAAGATAATATAAAGATTTTTGAAACTGATTTTGTATTATATTTTTAAAAAATCTACTGCTGAATGTGTATTAATGCGATTTGTATGCATTAGCTTCCTGAAAAATAATAATATCTGCTTCGATTCAACAAATCAATCATTGGGTTAATTATACTTTAATCATATCTCATTTCAGATCAAAGCTCAAATTTTAGGTGAGTTGACAGAGAGATGTAGCAGCTGCATAGTTCAATGAAAACTACAAGTGTAATAAGTTTCTAAAGTAACACAAATTGTATATCTAATAAAATTTTAAATTAAAAAAAGTCTTTGCTGAGTGAACAATTGCAAAAAAAAGAAAAAAAAAATTAAGGTTTTATTGAAAAAATTCGCATTTACTAATTCGGTGAAGCAACTTTGAAATAAAACATCAAAACCAATGGAGAAAACAAATCAACATACGTTTTTAAATATCTTAAAGGAGCATTTCTTAAGTCACATGTATACAGTAGTATACAATGTAATAATCTATGTAGTATAAAAAGATGAATATTTGCATATCTTTTTTTAGCAAATCTACATACTTAAGCCGATTAAAAAAATTAATATCAACTTTTCGAAGTCCAAAAATTTATTCAAACATAATTCAAATTAAACAAGTTTTTGAGGATTTTCAAATATAACTTTCGAAAATTTTACTTCACCCAAAAATATTTTTACACTGCATCGAATCTCAAGAATTATTATTTTAGGTATACTGGTTTAATCTCAGTAAATTTTGTCTTTAATTTTAATAAGTTACAAACATTTTGATTTGACGAGCAATCCGTAACAATATTTTTCTTGTTATTGTGAAATCCAAATTAATTTCATTGCTTCATCAAACTATTTAGTTGCATTATGCATTTGCTAAGCAGGATTTTTATTTCGTAGTATTTTGCAATCGGCACGCGGAATAATTTGCAGTTGTCACATTCTATCATTCCCAATTTTATTCTTATCAAATAACACAAATTTTAAATAAATGCATTTCAGATTATTTTAACTGCCAAGAGAGTCGATATTCAAAATGAACCTGTTGGCCTTCAGAAACGGCTTGTAAAATAAACAATTACACATTCATTTGGACTAATAAAAAAAGAAAATTATTAAAAATCATAATTTTTATTTTATTTTTGGTGATCGTTTATTAGCGATAAAAGTGAGGTAAAAATATTATAACTCCAACCAAAGCTAAGATGTTTGTGGTTGAAATTTTTTTAAGTATGCGTACCTGTCAAGAATAATCTTGCAAAGGTATTTTCTTTTCATCCAGAAATTTCTCTCGTGATGAATGGGAAATGAAAAAAAAGGCAAGGAAAGTAAAAGAATTCGTAGAGAGTAAATGTAACACATGAATTGTGATGAATTGCTCACCTAACAATTTAAAGTCAACTTATCTTACTACCCATTTTGAAACTTTTCCATTGCTAAAATCAGAAAATAAACATGAGAACAAATAAAATGCTGTTCCATATTGAAAAGTAAACAAATAAAATTCTTTGAAGTTCTATCATGATAAACTGACGATATAAATACTAAAAGTTCACAGATTTGTAGTTCAATTTATGAATATTAATTATATTTACTAGAGATCATTTAGGTGGAACAGAAAGCGACAAACATATTTACCAATGAGTGTAAAAGGCAAAAATATAATCGAATATTCACTGATAAATATTGATACTTTAATTTTAAGTAATTTAAAATTATTTTGTTCAATTTTTTTATGTTAGAACCCATGGAATTCCGCGGAATTCAAATTCAATAATTTCCTGTATTAAACTTCATTTTGCATGTGATACGCGGATTGTTATATTATGTAAAAATAAAAGTGTTGCAGTCTGATTAAATTTTTTTAATAACATCCTAACCATGCTTTGAGCTTAAAAATAAACAAAAACCTCATAAACTACAGTACTCAAATAATAAACGCATCAAAAATGAAGTCAAAATATGCTTAAAATCATGAGCAAGGAGATTCCGAATTTGAAGAAACCCCAATTACTGAAAAGTTTTTTTTAAATGTATGTTACATTTAAATTAAATAATTTAAATAATAAATAATTAAATATAATAATGTCTTAAACATAAGGTACACAACATAGAGATGTTTCATTTCTTGAAGACTTTTCAGGAATTAAAATTTACTGACAAACGCAGGAATCTGAATTCTTTTTGAAATCTCTCGAAATGTGAATATGCAGTAGTGAGAATATTTACCACTTTTGAATTTAAATTATATTTAACTTAATGTATTTTTGAGCTAAAAAGGCAGCTCTATCGAATATTAAGCATCAGACTATTCAGCATATCATTCTAAAATACTTTTTTTTTGTGCTGATATAAAAAATTTTGTGCAAGTGGTAAGTTTATATACATGCCAAAGGACAATAAAGGCTCATGCAATAACTTTCAAAAAATAAATAAATAAAAATTCCAATCAAGAAAATTATTTATGAGTTGCAGGAAAATGATTAAGTCATGAACCGAATTTCTAAGAAAATTTTGGAAAACGAACAAATCCAGACACTGACAACTGAAGTTATAAAGGATGCCGGTAAAATTTAAACAATGTTTATTTATTTAATTAAATAATAATAAAATAATAAAATTTTGAATTATTTTATATATGAAGGGATAATATATATACGAATAATTTGCAATGTTAATCAAAGTAGTAGAATAATAATTTTTTTTCACAATATTTTCTTCCATCTGATTCGTCCATACTAGTGACCACATTCTTTGTATTGTGAAGTTGAGCATGACATCAAACATCAAAATTTCAAAACTAAAAGACTAACACTGCACCTTCCAAAATACCCCTAGTGTAGCCCTAGTGGGACATTGATATAATTAAATTAATCTAAACTAAACTGCAACTTAATAGAATTTAAATTTAAAGTTTTCAATCATTTGCAACTATTTTTTTAAAAAAAGAATAAAATAAAATAAACTGAAGTTTTTAAAAAGTTTAAGCTTTTCATATTTATTTTATAAGCAAAAAGCTAAAGAACTAATTCTTCACCTTAACAGAATTTAAATTTAAATTCTTTATCGTTTGCAACTATTTAAAAATAAAGAGAATAAAACGTAAAATAAAAGTAAACCTTTTCAAAGCATTTCAGCTTATCAAATTTATTTTATCAGTAATGCAATTCATCGCGAGCATCATATTTCTGATTTTTCTTAACTGACGCCACCAAGTTCTCAGGTTAATCCACTTTCCATAACTTTCTCTCCAACTTTTTTGAACTCGATGCTTGTTTTCACACGCTATCGCTTCATCTTTTTTATTTTATTTTTTTCATCCTTTATTTATTTATCTGTATCGAGTCTTGCCGCTTTAATAAGGTTGGATACGACTGGAATGGTGATAGTTCATTTTAGATCTGGTTTTGGCCACTGTATCATCCTGCCGACCTTGAAAAAACACCCGAGCAGCCGGCCTTGCGCACTGCGAACATGAGAGGCGGATCCCAAAATGTAGCGAAAGTCAGATAAGATTGGATTGCAGGAATTTTCTTTGTTATGTAGAATCGGTTTGACCCTTCCTCTTTATTGGATCACAGTGAGGAGAACTGCATGAGAAATCCATCGGATTTTTTTTTCTGCTCGCAGTTTTATTTTACATTTTTGTTTCAGTTTCTTTATTCATTTTTTTATCGTGTGATAATACTGTTGTTTCACGAATAAAATTTTCAATGTCAAAAAAAAAAAAAGGAAAAGGAAAAGATATTAGGCGTTTGGAGATTATCTACCGTTGCAATTAAAACCCTAAAAAACGTTAAATACCAGAAAAATTCCAAATATTTAAATTTCTATTTCTAAATTGCTACTATTTGCTCTTAACTTTTACTGCATTCCAGATATTATGACAACAGAAAGATAACGGTATGAACATCAATTTACTTTATTCAAAATATTTCGGATATTCTGATTCATATATTCATTTCATAAGAACAACTACGATTTCAAAATTTAACTTTCCAAATCCAAACAAAATTTATATCATAGAATAAAAATGTTCCAATGTGATAACTTGAAATTTGTTAAAACAGATCTCAAGTTTTTAATGTTAAATGAAGTAAAATTAAGAATTATTTTTTTTTAACTAGCTATGAGAAGGAAAAAATGCTTAAAGCGAATTTATCAATCAAAAATTAATCACCAAATAATCAAGTGTTTAAAAGCCCCAGATCTTTAAGGAATTCTGAGCCTTCTAAATTTTTGCTGCTACATTTTGAAAGTTATTTGATTGTATGCTTTTATTCAGTTATGAAGACCATACTCTTTATCTTATTCATATTAAAATGCCATTTTAATAAGTTTTAGAACAACTGCAAAATTATTAATTATTAATTACCATTTGATTTTTTTAATTTAGAGAAGGGGGAATGACCCTGAGATTTGTCCTGGCTTAAGATCTTCTAAAAGGATGTCCTTAATGAATCACAAAATCAGTACTTGATGGATCATAATAAGATCTTGAAGGTTTATGTATCTCTATACAACTTGCAAAAATGTAAAACAGGCTTAAAATCTTAATTTAACAAGGAGAACATTTAATTTTTTTTTTGTAAAATTATTATTAATAATAATTTTTTTCGTCTTAATAAAAACTTCTTTTAGCCCATAAAACTTATTTTGGAAAGAAACAGTTTTGTAGAAATGACTTGTTCGTTTCTGGAAAATTCCTTTACATGGAGCATAAAACATATTGGTTTAGAATTGCTTTTTGATTACATTTTACTGTTTATAAGCTTTGAACACCCTTCCTGAAAACATAACTCTTTAAACTTTTTCCATTCACATTTCGTTAGAGGTAGCTAAATAGTATTTAACTTCCTTTGAAAACTATTGATAATACCACAAAATTGGAGAATAAATCTATATAAACAAATGTGAAAAGAAACATTTTGGATGCTGAAGACATCCCTACTAAATTTATGAGATTTTCTACTTGATTCAAATTTTGTTTAAAGCTACTAAAAAGCACAATTAAAATTTCTAGGCAATTAATTAAAAAATTATTTTATTTACAATATCTATGTTTTCACACATAAAATATTGTTTTATATTTAATGTTATTTTTCTAAATGAATGGAAACATTTTTGATTTATCAAATCATTTACTTTACTTTTCCTCTTCAGTTGCCACGAAAAAATTGAATTCAATTTACGTGTACTTGTTTAAATATTCTTGTTCTTAAAGAAATAAATAAGATATGGGGGAATTTTCTAAAAAAATTTTTTCATGCTAAAGATTTATTAAACTGAGGGATTTGATGATGATGTAGTGTCCATGATTCCACGGAAAAGGGAAGCAGTAGCTTCTGAAGGTAAAGATCCCTGAGCACCCAGAGGACAGAAGTCTGACTTCTCACTCATATGAAGATGACACACACATTCGCTTGTACACCCCCTTTTTACAGGGAGGCTCATTCACGCATCTCACAGATAGAACACGCAGAAGAACAACCATGCCCGAACAGGGACGCCCAGAACACCGGGAAGAATTTCTTTCACATTTAATTACAAATTAACGAAACAATTTTTCATAGAAACGGCTAATTTTGATTTTATGAATGTTCATTAAAAATTTATTAATTGCTGTGAAATCTGCTATATGATGCATTTTCTATTGGTTATTAATTTTAATAGAGAAGAATTTAATTTTATTTGATAAAATATTTCCGATTATAATAAATTTTAATTTTATGATGGTAAACAGTTTTTTAAACAAAGTACATTTCATTTATAATACATGTTACAATATATTTGAATTATCTGAAATCTTATCAATTATATTTTTATTCTAGAATTTTTCCTTTTTCTTCTAATTTGCTTTCTTATTTCACTTTAAACAAAAAACCTGTTGTGAATTTCAATTATTTTATCTTAGGGATGCAGATATTGAAAAATTTCCTATTCAATGTTTCATTTTAAATTCCTTTTCCCTATAGTTCTCTCTTTTTTTTTTTTTTTTTTTTGAAGTTTTCCAATTACGTGACTTGAGATGTCAATGTATCCATTTATCACTATCACCAAATTTTTTTCAGTAATTTAATTGTTATCAAAACAATTTTTCATTTTTTTTTCTGTCTAATTTAAATATTTATTTTTCTACTTTCAATTACTTTATAATTTAGTCCTATTTGTTTAAAATGAATTTTTTCAACAACTTGTGATACACTTTATGGCAAGAAAAATTCGCATATATTTTAATATTTTTTCTTTAATAGTACTTGTAAATCATTTAAAAACTTGTAATTGGCAGTTTATTTTAGTTTGATTAATATTTACTTTTGCAGATCAGTAGATTTTGAAAACTGTATTGACATTTTTATTTATTTATTTAGAATAACATCCACTTTTGAAATTACAATTTTGTGGTAGATCTCATAATTTCCTGTTATGGCCAGAAGACGAAATCCTTTTGCAAGTTTCTATAGCATATTTAATACCTATGGTCTTGACTGATTTAAAATGCTCCATATATATTTAAATTATGCAGTTTTAATGGAGATGGGTCTTGAACATTGTATCCTCGAAAACGAGTTTTACACATTAGCGAGATCAATCTAAAACGAACAAGGGGGGGGAGGTGAGGGTGGTAAGAGATGGACAAACCTTGTTTTGGTTTTCTGAAATCGTCATATAAATGCGGTTTTAAATTTAGCCTTTTCAGATATTACATTCTAAAATTTTTTAATTTCAAATATTTAAATTCTTTATAGTTATATTGCTACAAATACTAACTTAATGTATTACAAGTAGCTAATTTGTAGATAAATAAGATATTTTGAATACAACAATTTGTTTTATATCCTTTCCTCGAGAGGGGAGGTCCCCTAATAAGTGAGAGTTAGAAGCTTCCGGCATGGTAGCTGCATCTCGCCACCTAAGTGATGCAGAAAAAAGTAGGAATTTGGCTCGCCCATTTATGATGAGACATACTTCCCAATGGAAGGTTGTCCCACTACCAGTGAGGGCCGTTAGGACTCAACATTGTTCCTGAAAATTTTGCTGTCGTGGTGGTCCGGTCGTTAAGTATTTTCAGTGTGTCTTTGGAGTACTCAATTTACGATTATTTTTATAACCTAAATGTAGATATATAAATATTTTCAAACGAAATTAAGGATTCGTCGTCTTACCAAAGTTACTGCAAGTCATATTATTATTGAATAAATAACTATTATCTTCTGCACGATATTTAATAAGCTATGAAACTAATAAAAGTTTAAATTCAGTATGGTAAACTATAAATGATAGAATTAAGATTTCTTTTTTTAAAAAATTTACATTTCATGATCCCTGCTTCTCACGCATTTAAGTATCAGAGGAGTTTTTAGGTTAATTATTTTAATACTAAAACCGAACAGCTTGCTGAATAACAAAAATTACTTTCTTTTATTATTCTTTCTCTCTCACACATACACAGAAGAATAAATCCTATTTCTTAATAAAATATACGTGAAAAAGTAACAATTTTTTTTAACTGATTAAAATTTAAAAACTCGCAATAAATAAACATAATTAATTTCAGGTTGAAATGTTGGGTCGTTTAATAAGAATTTGAAAATATAGTTATATCATAAGGCCTTCATACACTTCGACCTATGAATTGGGATCCCTTCAAAAATATTTGAATTTCCGGAGTCTTCTAAACCTTCGTCATTTGAAGTGGGAGTGCCTTCTTACAAATTCTTTGACATTTGTGAACAAAAATTGTCAAAGTAAATCATTTTTATTTAAAGTCTTTTATTGATTTCTGAATAAAGAAAACGATATACATAATTGATTAATGTTTGATTTATGTATTAACTATAGTTTTGGAAGGGGATTTGTGAAGCACCCCCCCTTTTTTATAAAAAAAATGTAATGAAAGTTATTTCTCATTCCAAAGAAGCTGTATGTAGTGAAAATTTAAAAATTTAAAGAGAATTCGCAACTACATGATAAACACATACATTTATTACGATAAAAGAAAAAGAAAAATAGATCAAACTGCTGTTTGCTAAAATCAATAAATTGTAAGTCTTAAAAACTCTATTTAAAACAAAAAATAAATTTTCTTTTTAGGTGTAATGAAATCATTGTTTTAAATGCCATAAAATTTAATTAAATAAATGAATTCTTTTAAGGAAAAAGTAATGTTAACTTACAAGGATTCAATAAAGGAACTGCCTATAAAATTTTAAAAAATCCAAATATAAGGTGATGAAAATTTTGATAAAAAATATTACTGAAATGCTCTGATTATCTTTAAGAATGTAGAAAATAGATATTGCAAGACATGATTTAATCAGTTAATATTATTGTAGATTGGCTGTTTAGAAGACAATTGGTTTAAATGTATGATTTGTTATGATAATCTTTTTGTTTTTAATAAGAAAAAAGGCGCGTTTCTTGAATAAAAGTCACCCTCCTCCATCCATCCCATAACTCTAATGCAAGAATTGCTTCACTGTTTCTCTAATTAATCTTAAATTCCAAAATATATGCATTTCAAAAGTAAATAATAACCTTATATAACCCCATCAACAACTCCGAGAAAATTCTAAAGGAAGGGGGGAGCCTTAGTTAAATGGTGGTGCTTTTTAAAAGTAACCGCATCGAACTCCCGCATGGACTATTCCTCCCTATCAATCTTTCCTGTCAAGGTCAATATGTTTGTACGCTTCTCTGGTAAGGATACCTTCCTTACAAGGTAATCCCTGCCCCCCTGTTGTGGTCTTTCCTATTACTGCTCTTTGTGTTTATCCCCCACCTTAACAATGACCTCTAACTAAGAGAATGGTAGGAATGCAGACGTTTTTGAAATTACCTAGTAAGCTTTCAGGCAAACTTCGACCAAATGTGAATATGAAGTAACTCGTCAAAGAGATGGTACATAGTATTTTCAAAAAGGTGGGTTTGGTTAGAGGGATGGAAGATAGCTTTGGTGATCTCAAGAAATCTGTAGGTGGGGTCCGCTTTTGCACCATGATTCTCTGTAAAGTCATGTGGCAAAAATTTAAGATCGCGAATCGTTTGAAATCTCTTAGCAAATTTAATTGTATATGCTTTAATGAAATTCTTAGATATTAACTTTTAGCTATAATCATAAATTATTAGTAGAAAAATTTCAACATAAACTGTTTCATTACAATGAAAGAACTGTTAAAGTTTCTAATTACATTTCAGAGGAATATTTTTGTTAATTTATCTCAGAATTTTTTAACATAACATATATAATTTTTAATATATCATATATTTAGTATTTAATCAATGTTCAATCGTTATTTCCCTTTGATATTAATTACCAAGGCTCAAAAAGTAGGTAAAAATATAATAACGCTAATATCATGGCATTCAGAGATAAATACCTTACATCAAATATTACATTAAAAGGATAACTATATAATCGAATTCAAGAGTAAAAACAAATGAAATTCCAGACTATAGTTGTAGGATCGTAGATTATGTTTTAGGTATTATTCATTTGTTTTATCTTCTTCATACATCAATTATCATATTCTGTGTTTCCGAAATTTTTGATATCTCTAAACTATTGAAATTTTTCATGAAAATTAGAGCTCGAGATTTTGAAGAATCGCCATGTTTTGCAATTCCCAGAGTTTCAAATATACTGTGAAAAAAATGTCTCCTCGTCTGTCTGTCTGTCTGTGCAATGCTAACTCAAAACCGCTTTGAACTGGACAGGTGAGTTTTCAACACGATTCAGAAATATAAGTAAAATTCGTTCAGAGAAAGCGATTTTGTCAATTTGTTTGAATATAAATTAAGAAGATAGCTGCAAAATGAAAAGAGATAAATTAAATTGAGCACACAGATTTCATATTTATAGCACCTATCAAATTTTGAGACAAATTCAACGAGTCAACTGTCAGTCGGTTTTTACTTTCAGAAACATGATAACATGATAACTCAAAAAGGAGATGATTTTGTAATTATAAATGTAATTTTGTGCCAAAATTTTGTTTCTATCGGTTGGGGAAAATACGTCTAAAACACAAATTAGTTTTTCAAATATTCCATTAATGCCATTAATTGCCATAACACTTGCCAAGGATCACATTATAAACTTAACAAAAATGCTAAAATCCTCCAAAAGTTAATATTTTGTAATCATTTAAAGCCAATGCCATGCACGGGGTTTTCTGGAATAACACCTTTATTAAACAGTATGCGAGAAAGTTTTGGGGAGACTACTCCCATTTTTTACTTCGCGCAATTCAGTATATTAAATATTAAATTGTAAGGAACAGGGGAAAAAAGCTGATGTTTTTCTAGTACTACAGGAGTTATTAGCATATTCGTAATCATGCTATTTTGTTTTAGACAGTTATATAAAAAACATTACTGTAATTTTTTTAAAAAGCATTAAAAAAATGTTTTATGAAAATTTTGTGAATAGGCTTTGAAATTATTGAAGATTTCAATCAGTTTTAATTAATTAAAATAGAGTTAAATTTAGAAACTCTTTATGAGGGGGAACTTACTATCAATAAATAATTACTTGCCAACTTTTGTAGGTATTAAGTAGTATGGATCGTTTTAAAGATTTTTTCTATCAGGCTTCTCATGAAATTCATCACGTACTTTGCAAATTGTATGCCAACCTATAAAACATTTTTGTATTAATGAATAAAGCACACACTTATATTGATATATTTGGTACCTTTGTCAACGATCTACTGTCTAGAAAATTGGATATATTTAATCTCATTCATGTCTTTAAAAATATAATTTAATGTGCATGAGTCTTTCAACAAAATATATTTAATTCGTCTGAAATAAATACAAAAGCTTATTTATTATCTATTACATAGCTGACTACTTATAGTGCAATAATTTAATTTTAAACAATATAGAAGTATATTTTTTTGTAATATTTTAATTAATATGTAGTTTAAAAAGATGTAAATATTGTGTTGAGAAAATTCTTCGCTTTTTAATAAGTTTAAATTCATGAAAAAACAGGACATTGAATTTTAGTATAAAATCCCTGGGATTTGTCTCAAATAAGCTGTTATTCCTTGATTGCAAGAAGATTACAATTAACAAATACTAAAGTATTTGAGAGTTTGAATGTAGATGCTTACGTGATTTTTGTTAGCAAGAATTCTGAAGGGTTTTTTTTCGTTGTTGCTGTTAAAGTACAACTTTGTTAATCGAATATTTTGTGCAATTAAATGGGCTTCTTTGCAATTGATAAAGGTTGTTAGAAATATTAAAATTGCAAATAAAGTCTGATATTATGAAAAAGAAAATAATAATTTCATTTTTATTTATTGTATTTTTTGTATATATATTAACCACTTAGTCTATGGAAAGTATGAAATACATTAATCTGTGCAAGCGTTATCATGAGTATGCTTGTAATTAATAATTATTTTCCAGTCTGAATTTTTTTCGTTATATCATTTTTATTTAATACTAGCTTGAAAAGAAAGTTTTCGGTTAAAAGCATATGATTTAGTTTATCGATGGCCTCTTGTTTTACATAAAATATTCAAATATCGATAAATTATCACTTTAGAAGAGGAAATAAATATATATTAGCTAGTATTTAACACCTGCGCTCTTCAGTTTACCGGAAAGGGATTAGAAAATTATCCGTTTGCATAATAAAATTATCCGTCTTATCGAAAGTCGCTTAAATATAATTTGTTTTTAATAGAGCCAAAACATACAGGCTGCTTAAGTGTGCGGCTTATTTGATTTAGGTTAAAAGAAGTATAATTAATATCTAGTATTCATAAAATATTTTTTTTACTTCCTTGCACTTTAAATAAAAAGAAAGAGCTATGATCATCAAAAAACTGGATATAGAGATTCTAGTGAATCTTAACATTTGGCGAACGAATTTATTACTTTCCCAAGAAAAAAAAAACAACAAAAAAAAACATGTATTTTAATATTTGTGTTTGTTTATTAATCTGTATAGTTCAAAAAGGAAGATTTCAATAAATTTTTTAACATTGTCGAATTTTGAACAAAATACAGACATAAAAATTGTATTTATCTGAGCCCATTAATACAAAGCAACTCACCCATGTCCTGGCTTAGGAGTAGAGCGTCTTTTGAGCATTCTGGGTTCGAGACCAGGTTCGGGCATGATTGCTCTATGTTCGATAAGTGAGGTGTGTGCATGTGCCTCACTGTAAAAAGAGGTTGTGCAAGCGAATGGGAATCATGAAGTAACTAAGTTTTACTCTTGGTCTTAGTTGGCGCTGCTGAAAAAACAGGGGACGCTAACTCGGCTTAAATCAAATATTGATACCTTTTAACTGGTTTGTAAAGTGCCATACGTCACAACAAGAAGATAGTTCAACAACGAAACGAGAAAGATGAGTTAAATCATGCATACCTTAATATTACCAATTATCTTATCAAATAAATATTAACAATTATCTTATCAGCATAATTGTTAATATTTATCGGATTCTGGATTAACTCCATTAAAAAGTGAAATGATTATCGAATTATCTACTCATGTGTATGCAAAAGCTATAATCGAACTAATAGAGCGGTTTTCTCTCAACTTTTTAATAAATATATATGCTGATTATTAATCGATGCCTTGGCGAACAATAAATAAGAAGGTACCTATTAGTGTACTATAATTTGGCAATAAATCGCTGGAAAGTAGTTGATACACAAATATCAGGAAACCAAATGTGTAATTTGAGGCCTTTTTTTCCCATATAGATTTAAGGCAAAATTGACACAGAACTACAACTACAATCACAAATAATGCACCAACTTTTATATATTTGCATTTTTGAATTATTGCTTTCTCTTGGTTGTGAAAGTTTAAATCGACATATGGGATATCCTTTAAAAAATTTAAATCCAAATCTGATGCATATCTGCATTTAAGGTATTAAATCTGGGTTTTATGCTCCGAGCTCTCATCTTTTTGTAGTTAATTTTTTTTGGACAGCCATACTTCCTCTGAAAGAGTATTCCTCAAAATTTCATAGAAATCTATATCTTTGTAAATAATATATATCAAATTTCATCAGTTTAGTTCAAAGTGTTTTTATCTTATCTTGTTCAAGATAAATAAACATAATTCCAAAAATGTGTTTTCGGACTTAAGGAGATCGTGGAAATGCAGAGATTCGTGTAAACCCCGATATAGATTTTTTTTAGAGATTGCAATACTTTCTCTTTGTATATTTTATACGTGAAAAAGTCAAAATCACAATAAGATTAATGGCTAAAAATAGATTTATGGTTTTGGCAAAATAATTTTCTCTCAAAGAAATTTGAAATTTTAATCCGAGACATTGTATCAAGATAAAGTTTAATGCTTCATTCGTCTATTTTTATATTATTCTTAAATAAACGAATTTATATAAAGCCGGTAAGGCCACCATGCCCAAAAAGAATGACATTTGAATCACTCTTTCACAAAAGTACTTTTTCCCCAACAAGACAACTACATGATGTTCTACGGTTTTTGCACAAGCTTTTTGTTATTAGGTTTGTACTCGATTAATATATACCCCGCTTTATATTGTAGAAACTTCGGGCTTAAGAAAAGTATATTAATATCTTCGCATCACGCGTATTGAAATTTATAGATACTTTGACATCCTATCAAAAATATCATGTTAAAATAAAATTTCTGAAATAAATGTTTCAACGAAAGTACAGATCTCTGTCACGTAAGATTAACGAGAAATCTATTTGTCTATTTGTCCAGTTTAGTTGATGTCAGTAGGAGTGACTGTCTACCCACGTTTATATGAAAAAAAAATGACATACCTTGATAAATAAATGACGAAATGGAGGATGTCAAGTATTTATTAGATGGTGAGTATAGTCTTATCATATTTATTATTTCATTCCAAATATTTGGAATTCTTAATGTAATAGGGATTAAGGAATTTAGTTAAATTAGACATTAAAACATCCTGTTGTTTTCATCTAGATAGAGTGGGCCGCTGTGGCCTGGTGGTAAGGTCTCGGCTTCGGAGCCGAAGGGTTTCAGGTTCGAGTCTGGATACCATCGAAGAACCGTCGTGTGAAAGGGTCTCTTGCACGTTAAATCTGTCAGACCAAATGTCCTCCCGCTGGTGTGGTGTGGTGTGGAGAGGAGGGTGCCAGTTCAGGTGTCTTCCTCGCCATCTGATCTTGGTTCAAAATTACGAGGTCCGTCCCAAAATAGCATTCGTGTTGCTTTAAACGGGACGTTAATATAACTAAACTAAACTAAAACTAAACTTCATCTAGATAGAAAGAGATTATATAGCATGTTCTATGATCTACCAAGAACTGTCTCTTCTATCAAAAAATTTCATCTTATGCTAGGGCCACCACATGGGAGTTGATAAGATGTAGAGGTGTCAGAAGCTTCAGGCGAATGTATGAAAATGGAAAATAGTAAGTAGGTTGCAAAAATTGTAATGCAACTGTTGTTCGTTTGTCAAAATAATTAAGTTCACTAGTGCATAGCTTGGTCGGTTTTAGCTTCAGAAGAATATAACTTTTTTGCTTGAAACGTTAGCGTGTTAAAAATATTTTACTAAAATATGATTAATAACGACAGAAAAATTAAGTTTTCATATTTTTATAAATTTTTTCCAGAACTCCATTTGTTGACACATTTGACCTCAAATATAATTCTTTGAGTCATATAAAAAATTTGTCAAACTGGAAGTATATGTAAATCTTTCTAGAAACGTAAAACCAGTTATTTTACAGTTATTCAAGTCAATATCACATATAACGTGAGAATACATCATAGCCAATGATAAATTTGTCAAAAAAATGATTTATATTTTCTGCGATTTTACAGATACTTTTGTCAACTATTTATTTTAAAAAATTCATATTACTATATTGGAAGTAAAAAACAATTAATTGCCAAACATTATCTGTGTTTAAAATAAAATTCTTACTAAGTGCTATAAGAAACTATACATTTATTTCAAATTTATTTTTTTAGTTACCAGTTTGAAAACATGGTTTTTGATTAAAAAGCTAAAGTCAATGATCGATTAACACACAGTAGCATTTGTTTTGCATGGATAAAATTCTTCTACTGATAATTCACTCCAATTATATATACTTTTAATATTCTATTTACAGAATGAAGTTTAAGTACAATAATATGAAAATAAAGTGGAGTGCAAATTGCTGAATCTAATATTCCGTACAGCTTTCCTATTTCCCATTGGTATACAATCCCTATGAAAAAAAAAAAAAAAATCAACGACTAAATTTTCTAGAAATCTCTTTTCCTCAGTTACTTGATGATTCACGAGAAAGCAAAACATTTGTATTTATTTATATTTTGTAATATTTATCTCTTCTTTTTTTTTCACAGCGGAATTTCTTGAGATATATCTAATGAAGGACAAAAAACACTCATCATATGATGTCAGATTATAACGCACTGAACTTTAACACTATAGATAAATAGTAGCTATGGCAAATATTTTACGATGTGCCTTGATGGTTACAAAACTTCATATCCTAAGAAAACCAAACAAGAATAAATAATTTTATTACTAAAGTCAACAAATATGAATGATTAGATGTGATTTTCTGAAGTCTCGAACCCCTGTATAATAAACATGTCTGAAAGCCACATTAAATATTTCACGCCTGTTTAATTTTGGACTCCAGGGCTTGTTTTGGATTATAATATATTATATAGATGTATTTTAGATAATATATCTGGTTAGGTTTTTTTATGTGCATGCTAAGTAATTTGAATTGTATTAGTTTCTCAACTGTATGATTTCAAACATAAAGATTTGAAACTCCTGCAAATTTTTCTGATTTTTACGTTAAAATAAGATTAGTGTAATAATCTGGTATAAAACAGTTACTAATTTTTGAGTGAATTTTTACTAAGAACATTTTTTTTTAAATACGTGCTTGTACTACACTTTTGTTAATATAAATTTCAATCAAGGAGTATCTGCTTTGAAGATTTAAGGTATGTACTTAGAAGTATAATTTTTATACAAATATGAACCCAAACAGATTTTCCTAATTTTTGCTGCTCATTTGAAAAAAGGAAAAAATGAAACAATTATGATTTGTATAAAATATTTATAACATGCATTAAATCATAAAGTACAACCAGCGAGGGGGATCCCTTTCCTCCCTAAACTTTTTACTTACTCCTTAATAAAGATCCCCCACCCCTCAAAAATATTGAGGATTTTTGGCGAAGGCTTCTTTGGCTTAGACATACGCTTAGATTTTCAGAATCCTGAACATGTTTTATGTTTCGTAATATAAAGAAAAGAAAAAAAAAGCGAGTTTGTATTTTAAACTTCAAATGTATTTAAAGGTTTTAAACTTCATGAATTTAAGCTTTTTTTGATCACTTGAAACACAAATTTGACATAAAACTACAATTTCAGTGACAAAATATTTTATTTATCTTAGTCGTTGCGTTTTAGAACAATTGCCTTTATAATATATCACATTCAAATATACAAAACAACAAATAAATAGCATACATATGTATATTATTAAATGTTTGATATGTTCGAATCTCTATACTTGATGTTCTTGAGACCTGCAGAAAATTTTATTTTTTTTGCATTTTGTGGTTATTTTGTGCACTTGCTCTTTAGGCAGATAGGTAAACTTTCTGTAAACGGATTTCGTTCAAACTTGGTAATTGCAAAGTTTCATATAAAAACTGCATACTTAACTTCACTTATTCACCATGTTCAAAACATATTTGAACTATAATTTTCACATACAGGTAAAAATGTAATTCAAAATATGCTTTATAGGTGGGTCTGAAACGGGATGGTATATCAAAAGCTCGAGATGAAATTTATTCACGATTCCAATATTTTCTCTTCGTGTACATTTTTTTTGTTGTTGCAAGAAATGGGCTATAAATCTATAATACTTGTGATGTTTCATTAGATTCTTTTTAAAATTTGGAGACTCTAACAATGTTTGTTTGCATTCAATGTCGGGTAACACGATGTTGTTAACTTTTCTGGAGGAACTATATATTCGATTCTTGAAAATGGAGGGCAAGTTGTATGGATAAAAAGTGGTTAATAACAAATTATTGCTGCAGTATGCTCTCTTTAGTGGTGTTATTCAGAGCCTTTGGAAGAAATTTAAACAAGCCTTAGAAGCAGTCCTAAGTTACAAGAGGATCAGTGGTAAATCATTTCTCCACAACAACTCCGACTGTTGAGCGTCTAGCTGATGTTTCAAATCGAAAGATAAAGAATATCATTGCATATTATATCGTTTCTTATCATCATCTACATCAATGAAGAATATCACTCATCTGAGAACGAAAAACTCCTTAGAATGAAGCAATAACAAGAATAGATTGTATTTACTCTTCTCACTTGACTATAGACAATTTATTTTAAACATTAATTACATAATAGGATTCTAGAACAATAAAGATATTTACTGTTTACTAAAGAGACCAGGTTTCTTATGTCAAAAAATCTGATTGTTTTCTTATCCGGAGAGATCAGAGGACTTTAAGCAATCATTAATGTCACATTAGAAATAGAAACAATTACATAGGAAAGGAAAACATTATTACAGCTGGAAATTCTTTGAATTGTCATTCAGGATTGCACATATTCCATGAAAAAACACTAATTCCAAAAAGTTCAAATTAAATTTTTGATCCATATGGAAAGAGTATGGTATTGTTATAGGTTAAGGGATCGGCAACCGATTGAGACAGAAAAGACAAAAAAAAAAAAAAAAAAAAAAAAAACGATTTGCAAAATTTTACAGTTTTTAAAGAGTCACTAAATTGGCTCGATTTAATATAATAATAATAATTATATTACATTAAATTATTATTATATTAATTAGAAGTATTATATATATGGTATGATTTAACATAAACGTTTTTAAATTCGGAATAATCTTAATTCATATAAAAACACAAATATAGATAGTTACATCAATGAGGGCATTGTCTTTGGTTGAAATTTTTGCATGAATTTTTTTTAAAGCTTCATTAAATCTGACTTATAGTTTGTTGTTTTAAGTTTCAAGCACTACTCTAAATTTATATTCCTTAGTTGACTTCTTAATTTACTTTTCACTGTATTCAAGCAAGAGAAAAATTGCTCACAAGAATATACCTTCTTCATCTCACAGTAGCATTATGGAAGACAATCCCGTGGTCGAATATGAGGGCCTCAACTCGTGGAATTTCTTATAGAGCTATCCACTTGAGTTGCACGATGCGCATGCATTTCCGAACTTCGAACTCATCCAGCTTGCTCTTGAATTCTGTGAACTTGCCTCTTCACAAGTCTTTGATTTTCAAATCTAACATTAGTTGTTTGAGTGAAACAGAAACTAAATTCAAATGGCTTAAAGATAAACAGGGTTACGAAAACAGTTACTGTGTAAACATCTCTAAGAGCAAAACAATGTAAATTTATTTCATTACTGTTATGTAAAGCGTAACGAGTTCTAATTAACGATTATGTTAACAGAGGCTGTTGAGAGATTAGGAACTTAAAAATGTATATTTATATATTTTTTAAAGGTTTTGATGATAAATAATAAACTTTTCGTATGGAACTAGAGAACCACAACTTTACATCAAACGAGCCACTTGCGGCTCGCGAGCCGAAGTTTGTCTACCGCTGTTATAGTTGTAATAGTTTCATATTTGTCTTCTCCATACCATCCTTACAAAAAGCTTGCAGGGAATGAGTTTTCTAATCTATATAAACTAGATTTATAGAGCTCGTCTGAGATTGCCTAGAAAGCCCAGTGCCCATATTGCTTGAAAAAGCACTAATTCCATTTAGATTAAATCAAATTTTTTATTTACGGAAACTGTACGCCAATGCTGATGGTAATGATTTCCTATTTGTTTCTACATATTTGTCTTAATAGCCAACTTTTGGAATTACTTGGAAAAATCAATGATCGCCCGTATTCCTTATCCTGCGTATATGAGCTTTAACGCAATTTACTCAATTGTTGGTCTTTCCTTCTTATGAGTCCGACAACCTAATCTTAAGTATGACAATATGATGAATGTGTGCAGTTAGGGAAGAACATATCTCATATTTGATGCAATTTTACTTTGAATGATAATTTCTGATTTTTTTAAATAAAAAAATGATCGACTTTTTTATGCTGTTATTCCATGATTTTAATCAGATAACTGCTCTATTATAGTTCCTGTGAGTATTCTATAGGCTTTTGTTATTCAGTTAAATAGTTAAATGTCGAAAAATCATTTGTCTGGCCTGAAGGTAAATTAAATACATAAAAACAAGCCTTGTTTTATACAATAAAACATGAGATCTGAAATATAAAAAGAGAATCTTTATAGATCATTCCTTGTTAATAATTCAATGAAATAAAAGATGCACGAGATAAAATGTGTAACATAGATTTAACGACATAAAAATTTAGCATAATAACTATGCTGCGTAAATAATAGTCTAGTCATTTGAAACGGCAAGTTCTTAGTGCAACTATCTTAAGTTCTCCATAGGTTTGTTACCAACAGTGAAACTTATTTTCTGTAATTGTAACTTATATGTTTCGTATGACTTGTTCTATCTGTATTGAAGCAATTAAACTATGCTATTGCAAATTTGTATTTCCTTATGCTTGTGTTATATATTTTAATTAGTGTTTCATTTTCTTTCACTTAATCGACTTTCAAAGATAACTCTTTACTCCTTTTGCAATAATAGTTTCATGCTCTATTTCAAAATGACTTTGGAAACGACATTTTGAGATATTGTGTATACAATCTCAATGAATAAAAAATTGTACAACCATTATAAATGAAATTTGACTTATAGTTTTGATTCTAAAAAATATTTTACATACATTCGATCAAAAGTTTTTTTTTTTAAAAAAAAAACGTCTTAAAATTAAATTTTGAAATGTTTCTATTTACGATGGTAAAAATCGAAAGAAGAAAACCCAGATTGATTTTTAACAACATACAGAAAATTTCAGCAAATACTCTGTTGAATATACAGTTTTATTTAATTTCATTATTCGAGTACGTTGTTATTATATAAAGCAGAAACTGAACTAAATATCAAAGAATATTTCATATGCTAAATACCGGCGAACTAAAGTATATAAAGAACAACAGTCAGAATAAAAAGCCTTCTCATTTATTTCGAGTATGTCAAAAATAAAAGTCAATAAAATCTTTCTGAACAAACATTTTCCTTTCTGAATGCAAAACAACACGTTTATCGTAAATAGATATATACAATACTCCATATTTATTAATTCGGAATCTATTATATAAGGATTCATAGCTATAGATTTCCCATACCAACTCATTTATTAAGGCTGCAACCATTAAATTCGACTTCAAAAACATCATATGCAAAAACCAGAGCACCCAAAAAAGAAAACAGTTTAATGGCACAACGATTCTTTCAACAATTCCTCCAGGTGTTAAAACAAAGACATTCTTTCCACCCCAATCCTTTATTTTGACTTTCAAGTCATAGAGTACTTGATCCGTGGAACAACTGTAGCAATTACGACGGTAAGATTTCTTTCTTCAGCGATGTGCCTAACATTAAACAATCAGTATTTTTCTTTAGAAGTAGGAAAGTGTCCGGAAATGAAGTGGAACAGAATATTTTTTCTTAAAACCGATGACCACAGACACAAACTTTATGCATTAAAAAAAATATAAAAAATCGCATAGAAGTGGCATCGTTAAAGCCAGCGATTGCGTCTACGTACATCCATTTGTTTATGTCTGGATCAGAATTGGTGTTGGACTGTTTTACCCTCAATCGAAATTGATACGTTTATGCGATGTTTGAGTAAATGTTTTTTCAGAGATACTCACTTCGTAGCAATTCGTAATTATTTCAGCTGTTTAATCTTAGCGCTGCGCAATCACAAGGAGTTTAAAATATTTATATTAACTCTATCAGTCATGTCGAACGGACAACTCTATTACTGCAGGTTAATGGTGCGATTTTTTTTTACATGTTTTAATGATTATTTGTGTCCCAATTATTTTTTAGATGTCAGAGTTGTTGAACATCAGGTCTTCCTGAATTTCTTTGATTTGTAATTTTTTTCTTATTATAAAGAAGCGAGAAGGAGGGGACTTGGCATGGAATATGAATATACTAAAAATTATTTCTATGCAGAAAAATTTAGTTATTATTTCAAAACATATTTCTAAATTGATAAGTACATTTTAAAGTTAACTCTCACTCAAGGTCATGACCTCAACGGTAAAAAAAAAATATAGGGTCCATAAAAAATTATGTGTGATATTTTTGAAAGGCTTTTTTATTTTAACGTTTGCAAGCATAGCTAAAGAGGAATCTTGATTTAAATTATTTCATTAAAATTCCCTACATAGTTCTTTTAAGAAGTAAACTACAATAATTTCATTTTTTGCTGATTTTAAATTTCATTCTATTATTTGTAACTTCCTAGTGCATTTTTGGACGGGAAAACTATTATAGCTGTAGATCAAGCAATATAAAAGATAAACTAATCTTCTATAAATAAATAAATAAAAGTACAACATGTAATAAAAAATAATACAATGCTTTGCTTTTGTCTTACCGAATTATTCTTCAAGATGTATTTCCAGTTCGTCTGGATTACTTAATGTTTTGTTGTCTTTAAATATTTGGCAGCTAGGAAGTCAGAAACAAGACACATTTTAAACAATGTATTTCTGCAATCCATACAATAAAAGCTAGAAGAGACATTATTAAGTAAAATAACTCTGTGTACCAAGTTCAAATGTTTTAATTTGAATGATGATCAAAAACAATTAATTTTACTAGATAACATCGTAGATCATGATTCTGTGAGAATCAAAATTAATCAGCGTGTCTTTTTTTTTAACATAACTAATTTAAAAGTCCCATTTTTAAATATTTGCTGACCTTGGTGTCCAGATGATTATGGTAATCCTTAAAAAATAATCCTCGAATTGCCCTTTTATTTTGATGATGGATTTAAATCGCTCATCGCGAATTTTTTAAGAACAGAAAGAAGTAATAATCAGATGGAGTGAGATCTGGAGAGTATGCAGGATTCGGTAAAACATCCCAATCAAATTCTAAGAGCTTCCTTCTTACAACGCTTCACTCTTAAAACTAATGCAATTTGTGATCTCGCGTTGGCATGAAGAAAAACAATGCCTTATCGTTTCATTGATTCTAGCTTTATTTATTTTTGCTATGCTGGCTTTTAATTGATCCTGCTGATGAGAATATTTCGTAGAATTTTTTTATTCACCTTAAGGAAGGAACTCGTAGAAAAATTAATGCCTTTTTAAACCCACCAAATAGGCAAAAGAACTATTTTGGGGTGAAATTCCAACTTTGTGATGTTTGAAGGCATATTATCCTTACACCAAGTGATAAAGGTAGCTAAGGGCTTGTTTGTTTGCACAAGAATAGCCTGATAAATTTTTGTAACTAATTATATTTATTTAGACTGCATTAAAAGGTTTTGCTTTGTTTTTATTATGTTGTTTAAAACTGCAATAAAATTTTAATTTAGGATGTTTTTAAAGACGAGGTACTAAAACCAACTTTTTTGGAAGTCACTTGAAATAAAATGTTTTGCTATTCAACCTGTCTCAATTTATAAAATAAAACAATTTAAATCAGAGATTAAATTTAAAATAAATAAATAAAAGTGCTCGATTCTTAAATTTGGGGAAAAAAAGAAAAGAAGTAAGTGGGCGAGATTTACATTACTTGAATATCTCTGTTTGATTTTAATCCGGCTTTGATTTTGGCAATAAAATCATTATTACGAGCAGTCCTAATCAGATAAGGAGAATAATACTAAGCTACCCATCCAGTTCCCCCAGATTGGAACCCACAAAAGGACTGAAGAAACTCGGACGTACAGCATGTCAATATACATTATTGTTTACTTTTTTAAATCGAGATTCTTAACAACAGACAATTTTACGATCCTTTTTGAGTCTAAACTCTTGTCTCAGTTATTTAATCAATTACATATAACCAGATTTTATTTCTCAAAATTCTAACCAGATCAATTCTAGTAACTATCTTGTTTCTTCATTGTATGTAAAAAATTTTTTAGTAACAGATGTCTAGATTTCAAGGACGCCAATGAAATACATCCAAGTTATAAAGAAGGAAAAAAAATCTTTTTAAAAATACAGATACTGTTCGAATTTGAAATGTATCTTGTAAATCAGTTACCGCTATAAACACATTTCTCAACACCTTCTGTTTTTCTAATGAATAAATAAAAGCATATAAGGAAAAGCTAAAATAAGATAGTGGGAGGCGTTGTAGAAAGAAATATTTTTAAGTATAAGTCCAGAAAAATTTCAAACATTGAAGAGTAGACCTTTTATGTCTGAGGTTCCCGAAAACGTTTTGTATACACAAACTTGTCATATTCCGAGAAAAGGCGAAAGAATACAATCTGCGTTTTTGTCCCAGAATTCTCGGAAACAAACCCGATACGGTGATGAGCACGCTTTTTACAACTTATTTCAACTGTCGAAGGTGTTTACCGAGTTCCCTTTTTATATTTGTGTATCTTATTTTCTTTCGGCATTGCGACAGCCTAATGAACTCTAACGAGGTTTAAAAGAAAATACTAGAAATTCAGACACCCGAGTAGCAACCCAAAGACTAAATAAGGAATATTAGACGCATCAAAATAAGATATCGTATTGACAGCAAGTTTTACGCTTTCTTGGAAAGTTACTCCGAGTTCATTTCTTTTTCCCAACTGAAAATACAACTCTTCGGTTGAAATTTTTTTTTCAGATATCTTTCTTATGTGTGCAATCAAGCAGTGCAATTTTTTTTAGGCAAAGATTCGATAATTCTTTTTAAAGACAATTGAAGCATGATTTACCACGTAAGACGAATAATTTTTTAGCAGCTTCACAAATATACCTTTATTTTATTTCTCTTTTGTTTTCAGCCTATGATATTGTATTTAAATCAAATGCATAATTCTTGCATTTTCTTTGAATGAGTTGTTGTTTAGTTTAAGGCGCCGAAAAGAGAAGTATGAATAATTAGTGTAGTTAAAGCTATTTAATAAAAGGCAGTTTTATATTTCTCTGTAGTGATAAATTAGGTAGACCAAATTAAAATATACCCCTGAATATAAATTTGATTGTAGATATAATTTGCTACTTTCAAATAACTGTCAATTTCTTTTTAGCATCCGACAAAAATGAAAACATGTCTTTTACTTGTAGATGACATTCATTTCTATTTAATAGTTTTCTTTTGAAACGTATCTAAATCCGAGCTTACACACGAACGCATGCACACATAAATACAATTAGCTTGCGATTTAAGGAGTGCGTCGGGACCGAAACTTCTACTCATTAAATCAGGAGTTATTTGTTGTGTCGAAGTTCATCGTATTAAATTAAAAACAAGCAAAAAAAAAACGAATTTTTTTAAAATTGTAATTTTAATAAATAATAACAAAATATATCTATAATTAGAAAATGTAAATATTTTATTCAGCGGTTAAAAATATAACGAATTACTATATAGTAATTAATCTGAAGCTTAAAGTATGTACTGAGTAATGCTGGAAAATTTCCTAACTCAAAAAAAGATTCTTTTACTTTAGGAGAAAAGGAAATACTGCAACTTTTACAACCTGTTAGATTACTTATGTTTTCACAGTTTATACATTTATGAGTATCAGAAAAGCATAAGAAATTTAATAGTTTTAATGCGAATTCACTAGCTACATCAGCAGCACTGTTCATTGGTCATAAATCAGTAATTTCATTAACTACAGATAGGCAGTCCGCCATCACATATGATATAATAGCTAATATTTTTACAGATATGTCAAATAGGAAAACCACTTTTTCTTCACTTTTTACTTGCGTGTCTGATAATCCCGGCTTTGAATCTTTCGCTGCATTTTCATCCCATATGTCCTGATTGTTCTCCTAAGCAACTTTTTGTAATTAACTTATACAGAATCAGTGACACTAGTCTAATGACTGAGGTCTACTCGTGTAATTTGCTGAAAAAAACACGTACGTTTTTTTTTAAATTACCAACTGGAGGATGTGCGGGACATTGATCAGTAAACAAAAGGTTTTTTTTTTTTTTTTTTTTTTTTTTTTGTATCATCATAGGCTTAACCGAAGGCGTCAAAAAATCTGTAATTGGAGATTAAATCACCTAGGATTTTTTTTTCCTCAGCTGTTTATTTTAACATTAAGTTATTTATGTTTCGAAAACATTGCGGTTTTGCTGTCCGCTCGCCAACCACGATAATGTCCTCGAATCATGCATGTCATCAGGTTAATGGTATTTCTTGGTACAATAATTATTTCCCTCCAAGCAAAAAAAAAAAAAAAAAAGAATAGAAATAAATCGTTTTAAAAATGTCACGAACAAAATAGCTCAATTTCAAAATTTAAAATAAGTAAATTTTTTGAGGGGGAGGGTGGTGAGGAGGTTTCAATTCAGGAGAAATCTCATCATATATTATGTTCTCCGGTAGGAATGGAGAAGTAAAACATGATATTAAAATTTTTTTAACAAATTGATTAGTCTTTTTTATAAACTTTAAAATATATTTATTAATATAACATGTGCCGGCGACCTGGCATAGTAGTTGCACAACATTCTCGTGATCCGGACTTCTTGGATTCTTGTCCTGGTTCAGGCGTGGTTTTCTCAACATTGTGCTCTGTTTGTGATGTGTGTAAAAGAGCCCCCCTCCCTCCGCTAAAAGAGGTTTTGCAAGCGATTGTGTGTGTCATCTTCATATGAGCTAGAAGTCAGATTTCTGGCTTCGGGTGCTCAGGGGCATTCGCCCTCAGAAATTACTGCGCACTTGACTGAAATCACTGACAGTTCGTCAGCGAGCTTGTAAAGTGTCATAAGTAACAACAACACATTTCATGTTGTTAAATTTTCACTAACTATGGGCATCTTTAAAAACATTATTTTCTTGTACTGCCTACTTTAGTCTCGAGTCGGATTTTAGCTCTAGATTTCGTCCCAGTCAAACTCACGCATATAATTGACTATATGAAAATATTGCATTTTGATCATTAATAATCAGATCAACTTTGTCAAAACTCTGATCTTCTGACTTATTTATGGTCATAGCGAAAACTAGTCTCACTGGTATTTGCAACCTTTTCAATATGATTAGCATATTTGAATCATTTTTCATATCCAATATCTAAATATGATTCAATTTTTCAAATTAGACTTTCGCTGGGTATTTCTTGGCATTTTTGCATCTAATATCGCTAGACGTCCCACTTGGATTTTTTAAAAAAAGACTAATGTAGGGTTAACATTTGTACTGCTTAGGTACTCAAATGATTGCTAGTAGAGAAATGAAAAGTTAGTTGTTCGCAAATGGTAAATAAACAAGAAAGCTATTGTTACAATCTATAAACTTGCACGGTTAGTTCATTCACTGTAGAAACCGTTTTATGATCAGTTCTATTGATTACTGATCGGGTGCCGAGTCAGTGATATCAAATCTTGGCTAAAAACTTGGCGATCACTTGGTGACTAATTTGGGTAAAAAAGATGTTACTGTAAACTTCGAGAATTTTAGTGATTCATATAATAAGAATAAAGATACGCCTGATTAGTCCAGAACCTTCTCTGGACACCTCCCAGGAATTATAAAAACTGGCAGTTTCAGAGTCGAGCTATTATCGAGTCGTCGAGAGGATTACGAAGCAACTGTGAAATAGTCCAGCGAAGTACAAGCTTAGTGTGGAGCTCAAGTGATTGCTGAACTCAGCTGCGTGCCGAGTCCTGGCATTTATTTTAGAAGCAGCATCGTGTCTTGTGTGGTGTAACCAGTCATGTAGTAGTGAATCGGCAATTGGATACAGCTGAAGTGAGGAGACAGAGAACAATTGCTGACATTTGGAGAGAACGAACAGTGAAGGTACGAAAATGTCCTCCTTCTGCTGGATTCTGTCTGGCCACTTTGGGTAGTGTGGTCATTATCATTACCGATTACTACTTGTGGGCTACTGTATGTTATAGTGTGCTGCTGTATCTTCGTCTAGGCTGCATATATTAGTCGTTCTTGTACTTGTCTCGTCGTCTTAATAAATGTCGTCGTTATTTTCTACTAGAGCTGTTTATATCATCAACCAACAAATCTTGAAAAGGACATAGACGGAAGAAGTATTCCGTAACACTATTCATAAGTGTTACCATAAATGGTGAGTTGAAAAATGGAATGGATAAATAATATTTTTGTAAACCCATATGATGTTAAGTTTTTGTTAGTTAAAGTTTTACATTTTCTTGTCACCATTTCACCGACAAGTGATATATATTGATAAATATTTACTTCGACGTAATAATTACTATAAATATTTCAAACAATTCTGACAAAACAAACCTCAAATGTTATGAACACAAATGATTCGCTATTTGCAAATTGCAAAATGAATAAAACGCAATGTTTACATAACAATTTTTTATATAATAGAAAATATTTTATCATAAGAGATTTAGCAGTCTCTATGATTGGAATAAAAATAAATAAAAAAATAAATGTATAGTAATAATGTATTAGTAGAAAAAATTCTTTCATATTTTCTGATTTTTAAAAAAATTATTTATTCATGCGTTCAGTTTTCTTAGTCAACTTCTCTTTTGTAACTAAATTTTTCGAATGATTATCAGCATCATCATCATAAAAAAAATCTTTTTTGACCAAAATTGAAAAACGTTTAAGAAGACCAGTTTAAAATAAAACTAGAAAATAATTTAAACTAACGATCTATTAACTGTTTCCTGTTGTTAATGATCTTTTTTTTTGGTATTTTTATAACGTTCCCGTCAATTTATATATTTAGCTTAAATTCTTTTCCTTGAATAAGAAAATAATAAATTTATACGTACTTTTTTGTTTTTGGCAAAAAAACTTAAGTTCATTAAAATCTGAGTATACTACATATATACTTTATGTAATTACATTTCTGGTTTTCCTATCTTCCCACTTTTTACGAAATTGAATCCAGTGTTTGGAATCGATCAATCATGTTGACTGAACTGTAGCTGATGAAATTTTAATTTTCTTCCTTCATTCTAGAACATCCATAATGATGAAATTCATGGAGAATAACATCCATCAAAGCCACTGCATCCAATCAAGAACGTAATTTGAGTTTGAATTGGGAACAAGGAAAGAAAAAAAAAAGGAAACGGGAAAAAAGATTGGGTAATATTGAAAAGTTCTTGAGATTATGTGCCGGTTGGTATCTGTAGCAAGTAGAGAAATTGATTGAATTTTTTTTTCTCATTTTTTTTTAAATCATTGATTGAATTTTTAAGTATTAAAAAATAATTGGATTTTTTATGGGTTTGTCCTAGTTTTGTAAGTTTTATCGGTTCAATGGAATTACCTATTGAAATATAGTACTTAAATATTTAAAATTTTTTAAATTAAACTTTATTTACTTCTCTCATAATGATCTCACTGAATTCAATTTCAAATTAATCCCTCTCAGAATCGACAATTAAACAAGATAAATTTATTTTTAAAATTTATTACAATATAAATATATTATTTTTTTATTAATAATATAGCCTACCATTATTGATATTTCCTCATTTTAATTGATTTTTGATATTATATTTTTTTATACAGATCGTACTATTGTTATACTGTAATAACATAGTTGATATAAAATAGCCTTCTTTTTTGAAAACCTTTAAAGCTAACGAATGAAAGAAACATAAAATTTATATTTATATCGGGAAAAGTATGTAAGGATGAATTCCAAAGGAAAAAATGTTAATAAAATTTTTCTATAAGGGAGATTTTAACGCTGTCGGATATTACTACGGGTCAGGCTGGCGTCCTGGCATAGGGATAGCCCTGGCATCAGCTTTTTAACACTGATCTGGACGTCCCGGGTTCGAAGCCTGGTTCGAGCACAGTCGTTCTTCTTCTATGTTTTATTTGTGTGGTGTTTGATCGTACCCTCCCCGCCCTGTAAAAAGGTTTGTGCAAGAGAATGTGAGACATGAAGTAGCTAAGTCGTACCCTTTGCCCTAGTAGGCGCTACTGTGAAAATAAGAGACGCTATCGTTGAGAGATAATTGTCAGCGGGATTATAAAGTGCCATGAGTCACAACACCTAGTGGCTGTAAAAGTGGTCTTCCTGTTTGAAAACCTTTAAAGCTAATGAATATTAATTTTATATTTATTCTGAGAAAGGTATGCAAAGACGAATTCTGAAAACAAAAAAATGTTATCAAAATTCTTTGATAAGAGAGATCTTAACACTGTTGGATATTAAAGCGAGTCATTAACTGCGATGAACGCATGTAAAATGGTTTTCAAAGCTTCACTTATATTCGTATACAAAAAGGTCAGAAACCAAAGTAAATGATATACACTCTGAAACTCATAGAAAATAGATTTTTATTAATCAACAGCGAAGGTGAACGGGACCATAAATGAAATATTCAGTATGTTGCTCTTTTCTATATACAAAAAGCTGCATCGGCGACTTTTTTTGTGTGTCTGCTTTTAATTCCTTATTTTATGGCTTCCGTAGCATGTATATGAAATTTAGCTTCATTCCTTATGTTAGTTTTAAGTACAACGCTTAGTCATTTTAAATCCACGATGTATTATTTTGAGTATGATTAAATTCAGTAATAGAATATCAGATTAGGAATTATTTTATTAAAATTTTTAACAAATCATTCCTGTTAGGGAAAATCATTTGTTTATTAAAACTTTACACTTGAGTCGACTGATAATTGAGAGAATAAGGTAAATTGATTTTTTTCATTTTTATAAAGACAGGATTTCACTATCGAGGTTTTGTTCTCAGTTCTTGACATACACTTTGTACTTTGAATTCGGTACATTTATATGCTATTATTAGCTACACGCTGATTTATTACTTTCAGAATTTATTACAATGAGTCATAAAATAAAAATTAAAAGTAGAACATATTTTAAATTAAAAAAATTATTTTTAATAATAAATAATAATTTAATTTTTTATGATAAATAATAATTACAGCACAGGATCCTACAACGAAATCAGATGAATGAATTGCAATGAAATTTTGTATTTGACTATACACGAAATATGCTCATGGAATTTCGAAAAAAAAAATTAGTTCTAAGATGCTTATAAAAAGGTGGATATTTCGGAAAAACATTAAATTTAACATAATAAAGGACCAAAACAAAATACAGAAACAATATTAATATTTGTTGATTAGTTTCTGGTCACCTTGCTATCGAACCACATTAAGTAAGGAACAAATAACATTACGCTGTTTGAGGGGTCGGGGAAGCATTTCAGTTTGCAGAAACAAGAATAGATTAAAACGACATTTCACAAGAAGAGCAGTTGCTAATCGTGTCCAGAATAATATAGGAAAAGGTGTTCCATGTGCTCACCCTCAATTATCCTTTAAATTTCGAGTCGATGACAGTGTGTTTAACAGCAGATCGTAACTGATTAGTTGTGATGCCTCGCACATGAAGTTCTATAGTTTCCAGCTTTTCCTGTTTTTTTTTTTTTAATTTTCATTTTTAATTTTATTTCTCAAAATTCTTGTTCTTTATTGTTAATATTGTTTCTGTATTCCATTTTATTCGTTTATTGGGATAAATTTAATGTTTTTCCAGAAAAGACGCCCTCTAGTGGACATTTTAGAACTAAAACTTTTTCTTAGAAATTCTTTGAGCGCATCTCGTGTATAGTCTATATACAAAATTTCGTTGCAATCCGTTTCCCGTTTGCTATGTAGTATGCTGTTTATTGGAGAAATTATAATCACCCTGTATTAGAATATTTAAAAAAAAATTAGCCTATATTTCTTGTGTTATTTTATTTATTTAAAGATATTTCGTATGTTTCTTTTCGTAAATGTATAAGTTTGTATTTTTAATATTTACCAAGAGACTTAATCTAGGTTTCGAAATGTTGTAGATATACATTTTCTAAGGCTTTTACCTATACATTTCTGTGTCATGGAATCTAACTACGAAATCTTAAAATAATATTCTACAGTTCGGATTTTTTAGAGCTACCTGGGTCGCTCCTTAAATAAAAATCGCCAAATCATTTATTATAAGAATCATTTTAAGTATTTTTAAAGAGATAAATTGATGATATAGACACTATTTTCACAAGTAAGTCATCAATTTCTTCCATTTATGCCCCCAAATTATCAGAAAAATTGAAAAGAATTTTTTTTCTCTCCGGCCAATTTCAACTACAAAATTTGCCTTTTTCATCCATATTGATAAAATAAAAATAAAAAATCTTATCAGCATTGTGAAAATTTTGCTTAAATACTTGACCATGGATCTTTAAATCAATACAAATGCAATTGACATATTTCGTAGTCTTACATCTTTAAATGAGCAATACCTGTATGTATAAAAATTTATTTGTGTGTCTCTGAAACGGCTTTAACGATTTGGAGCAAATTTTATTTTTAGATAGTATTTTGTTTTTCAAGATAATCTACATAGGTTTCTTTCCAGAAAAAAAGTGATTTTACACTAGCAATTTTTTTTAATACCTAACACAAAGAATAAGTATATTCAACTTCAACATTGAAATGTTGATAATTCAGTATAGTAGTCAGAACAACATTAATGATACCTGTATTGAGAGCTTTTGTTTTATTTTTTACTTATATATTAGTATTTAATATTTTTGTTTTTTAAATTTATCTATATAGGTTTCTTTCTTTTTTTTTCATAATTAACTATTAGATTATTCTTTTATATGATTTTCTATCTGCTCTCATGCGCGATAATTTGACTATGGTAAAATAGAGTAAAAGTAATAGTCAAAAATATAAGTAATGGTAGATAAACTGTAAAATGGATACTGTAACGCAGAAGTTTCAATCAAATAACGAATTAAACTAAGTGCATTCATGATTTGTTTTCTATTTAAATGACGAGTTCGTATGCAGTTAAAATTTAAAAATATTATATATACATATATATATATCATATTTCATCATTATATGATTCGCATCGAAGTATTTTATCAAAAGGAAAAATTCACCTACGCACACAAACTGCTGAGTGGAGCTTGCTTTTTCAGGTGTTTTGAAATGATTCATGCATTAATAATTAAATAAATAAATTTTAAATGAAATATTTTGAATAAAATGCCGTTTTTATTTGTTTTCGCTCAGTTCTGACTCAGTTCAGTTCTAAGAAATCAACTAAAAATGTTTTCGAAAGGATACTTTTAGAATTTTTAATACGCGATTTGGAATCAAGAATATTTGAATGAAAAATTCATCAAAATTGTTATTATTTGTTAAAGTTTCCCCAAAATTGTTATTATTTTAAGCACGAATTTTCCCTAGAATTTTTATTGTAATTGAAGTGTACATTGATTTTCAAATACCATTTCTTTTATTACCATTTTTTAAAAAGTCCTTTTATGTTCTTCTGAACATTTTACCTTAAAGGTATAAAATTTCTTTTATGAAGTCTAAATTTTTTATCAATGAGTGAGTTATCCTATTTTTATCTATTTTCAAGACTGACTTGCACAATTTAAAAAAATTAACACAACTTCCCATTTCTTAAATTTTTTTGCTAAAAGAAACTAAATGAGGTCATTTGAGTCTTAGAAAACAACTTATCTTCATTTAACAGAGGAATTTAAATTAATTGAAATCTTTTTTTCTCTGAGTGCAAGTCAGTATACTTTTAATTTACGTATTTCACAACACATTAAGCGATTTCATGCGTTTAAGTTATTCTCTAAAAAACAGGAAGCAAACGTAAAAATCAAGGACGCTAATTCCAGTTGACATTAATTTCGGCATTCATTCTAAAAATAATCAAAATAACCTCGAAATGAGCATTCTAGAAGAGACCCTTATATCGAAGGGCATTACTGACTTCGGGCTTCACTTAGAAACCTAGGAAGCATCGAAATAAAACGTCTTTTCCTACCAGTGGCGGTGTTAGAAGGTATGAATATAATTGTGGGGAGATATATCTACCCTGTTACTAATCCTACCGGGAGTTACGGAGTCAATCAGAGTATTATATCATTTTTTAGCAACATATTAGGAGGGAACGGATAAAACATTATCTGACTCTGGGCACCATTCACATACATGAAACGGCAGATACTAGAAGAAAAGGACCAAATATTTGATGCCCGAGGCATCGCTTATCAATGATCCGCCACTGTATTGAGATCCAATCACAAGTTAGTGTTATCCTGCTCTTAATAAGAGAACAATTAATACAAATGCTGACCAGTAAGTTTACATCTCTGCTTAAACTCTGATAAATAGTTTTATCACTCCTTAATTACAGTGGAATTATGCTCTGGAAGCTAGCCTTTGGCATCTGTATTTATCCTGTAAAGGTTAATCATCCTTCCTATTGTCTTGCCTTCTGTCTTAACGCGTATCTCTTATATGACAAGGATATTTAATACTATTAAGTGTTCTACTGCGGCTGGTTGAAATAGTTGTTGCTGTTTTGTACGACGTCACAGACAAATCCGCTGACAAAGTCAGTGTTTTTTTTAAGCCGAGAGAGGATGTCTTTTTTTTCAGTGCCGCCATTTAGGGCCAAGAGTATGTTTTAGCTACTCATACTTCATAACCCTTTTTTACTGTATGGACCTCATTCATACATTGCATTCACTCACCCCACCGAAGTACACACATTCGCTTGCACAACCCATGTTTACAGGGAGATTCATTCACACATCTTACAGATAGAACACGGGGAAGAAATCAGAACTCGAACCCTAATATACGCGCTATCCCTAGGCCAGGTAACCTGCAGAAAGAGATGATCATAAATATATATGGACGATTGGAAAAAAAAAGAAAAAGTATTTTCTGATTTCTTTGTCAAAGTACAGTTTTTAGAGGTTATTAGAGATTACATTTTGCATTTGCAAGCTAATTGAGAAAAGTATTTCGATTTTGTTGTGTTGTAAGAAAAGAAACTGCTTTTTGTTTTCTCTGCAATTCAAATTTTGGCGACAGTGAGGTTTCCTTTTCATTGAGCCCCACCCCCTGGGCACCTCGAAATGAGGATGAAATTCTTTCGGAATGGTAGTTGAATCTCGCCAACCCGGTAAGTAAAACAATAGATGAGAGTGCTGACCTTCCCATCGATGACGGGATGTACTCCCTACGGGAGGGTTGAACCATGACCAGTGATGGCCATTAGGACTCAACCCCAGTTTCCGCTAGTGTGGCTATTACGGCGGTCCGGTCATTCAGTCTTGCGAGGTTAATCCGTGTACCTTCGGGCGGATCGGACGTTGGTAAAGCCGAAGTTACACGACCGGCCGTTTCACAGATTTGATTATAAATTAAACCTCCGACCCACTGGGGGACCACACTCCCCCATAGCCACGAGGATGCGTTTCCCCTTCGACCCTTCTTGAACTCTTTGATGCCTGGGCAGTTTACCGACAAATTGTCGGTAAAGTCGACGGGTATCAAAGAAGACCAGAAAACCGCAAGAAAAAGGGCAGCACGTGGCTCGTCTGCAGAGGGGTATAGGCCGTGTCGCCTCGGCCTAATATGACTTCCCTTTTCATTGAATTTTTCCGAGGGGTACCTCGTGATTGGGGAGGAAAAAAATTCTGACATTAAGATTAGTTATTTCCTTCCAAATGAATATAGAAGTAGTGTGTGGTTAAGTATCCTCTATAGATGAAGGTACGCGCCTCCTACGTGGTAGGTTGTACCCTGGCCAATGATGCTCTTAAGAGAATCATAGTTCCAGTCAATGCTGTTGTGGTGCTCTGTCCATTCAGAATTTATCCAAAAATCTTAGGGTCAGATTCACGAACTTTTCATGATGTTTCTATTTCACTAATTTTCAAGATTTTAAATGCACGTCGGAAAATTTTCTATTGCCGGTCTAATTTATTTGTCTTTCGTCAAAGTATTGTCTTCAAGAAACTCGGACTCAAGTTATATTTATTTACTAATGACCCATTTTAAGGTATTTTGTGGGAAAATTTAATGTATTCTTAATTAATACCAGCATTTTTAAAAATTCTAAACGAATTAATATTTAAAAAATTGGAAAAATATAAACGAATTTTGAATTTTAAATTGGCTAATAATTTACACACAGAAAGAGATTCATATGTAATTTAACTAAAAAGTCTCGATAATCTGTTTTTGAACAGAAGCGAAAAATTCGACAACACGCTATTTTGATAATAAAAGAAAATAAATATTCATTCTACCTAGAGCGCGCACGCTTCTCACATGGCGTTTTTTCATCTCCCAAAACGTTCTCGGACACGGCAATATCCGCATCGCAACAGCTACATTCTTTAAAAATTGATGCCCATTGGCCATTCGAAAACATCCACAGACAGATCTCGAAATTTCGTGACCAACACCCCCTCCTCCACTAGCATCTCGAATATTCCATTCCGAATTCATCCTCACCCCCTCCAGTTCTACCTGAGAATCCGATATGGTTTTCTCTAACTTTCACACGCATCTCGTGAATTGGTTTTGAAATACCCACGGCGGTCATTTATATCCAATACGGATTTTCAGGCGAGAATTACGTTAAGAACGGCCCATCAGAAAATTCGAATAAAAGAAGGAGGGAAAGCCAACCCCCTCCGAGAGTAGGTTTTTATGTTTTCCTATCGATTTTTCAGAAGTAGTATTAAAAATTGATTCTCATTCCTTTTTGATAAAT
>JAPMOQ010019616.1:0-17226 GCA_026543055.1 Argiope trifasciata | reverse complement strand
TTTTAGATTTTAAATTCACTGATTCAACTCTGTTTTAAGTTTGGTTTCAAATAAACAAAAAGTGTGCTTAAAATAGAAGTTAATATTTATAATTAATAATTTTATTTCACATCATCGTTCTTTCTTGAAAACAGAAAATAATTGGAACACTATAAATATTCTTTCTTAAGGTCTTTCAAAAAAAATTATCGCAAAAGTTAAAGAGAGTTTTTGAAAAATTAGATGAAATATCTAAAAATAATATTTTTTCATTGAATTACAAAAAAATTCAACTCATTTCTCTCAAATTCAATTCAATTCAAATATATTTAAGTAGGACCGAATTCTAAATTATCCATTTAAAAATTTGAATTGGGTAATTTGTTAAGCATTTTTTTTTGAAATAAGGATGTCAAATTAATTCATATTTCCAACTTCAAGAAAAGCATTACCATGAAAATTCATCCTTTAAAAGTCTGGGTTGTTGACTTCTAAAAAATCGATATTTACCGTGGAATCAAAAGATGAATTTGCTTATATCTTTATTTTTTATGTTTATACGCATATTTCATCGAAGAAAAGTAAAATATTAAATGGACTCACCCTTTTAGATCAAGATTTATGATTATTTGGAAAAAGCTTTCAATGCACTTTCTGTTGATGCTGTACTCGTACCGGCTCAGTTTTATTTAGGGAGAGCATTTCAGTTGTTAAAAGGAACCAAGCGATTGTAGATAGTAAAAATTTGCTTTTAGTAAAACACAGTACAAATGAAAATTATTAATGGTATTTTTAAAACTAGGAGCTATACAAAAAATAAAAATGATCGTATTATTATTGTATATTGAAAAAAATTGATTATTCGGAATTTTTAGAGATTACTAAAAAAAAAAAGGTAACGAGTAAAAGGTAATGTATATAACAGTAAAATTAATTTTAAAACAGTTTTCTAAAGAATTTAGGATAAAAAAGAATCATTTGGGAAATATAAAAATAATATTTTTCTTTTTAGAAGGAAACTAAAGTTTTTTAATGTAACAGACAAAAGAGTCAATTTTATTAATTGTTTCTATAATTTCTATAATATTTTTTCCTAGATGGGAGGAAATGGATTAGTTGAAATGAAATTTAAAAAAATTAATTCTACGAACCGGTTTACTTTCAATATACATTTTAAAAAATTACTCAAATTATGTTTAAATACGGCTAGATTATAAAATAAAAATTAAAAATGAAGTCTACCATCGCAAATTTCAAGTTATGTGAGAACAGTATTATTTTTAAGTTATTATTTGACTTAATTAACTTAAGTCATTAACCTGTATGAAACAATCACTATGTTATTCTATCCCTCTTTCTATATATTTATATATACAATGATAATTTTTAAAATATTTTCATTTTTAATTTTCTGACTGGCAAACAAAGTTTTGGACCTCGACCGATTTTAAAATGGGGAAAAACATTGTTTTTCTAAATATCAGCGCAAGCGTACTCTGATAGTCTCATTCTTGTTTCAAACCGATTTAAATTAATTAAGACAATTCGTAAGAATTCAGAGAATGTATAATTTGGAAATCAAGTTGTAACTTTAGTTGGATAAATCGCCAAATGTGACAACCTACTGCATTATTTTCTAATAACCTTATTTTAATTTATTGATATTATCCCTGAAGCAACAATCTTTATCGTGTAAACAAACAAGATTTTAACTTATTTGGTGTATTTTTGAAAAATGGTTGCGCGATTAAGGCAATGACACTGTAATTTCAAAGGAAAAAACTGCAACAGCAGATCATAGATAATGGAAAAACTATATTATGAAAGTCGACTCCATAATAAAAAAGAAACAAATCTCCGATTTGTTGCCTACGCATTTTGAGGCTTCAGCAATTTGTTGTCTTCAAATCTCTTCAAAAACCTCAAGCATAAACCTACATCATGTTCTCACATGGTAAAATAGAAAACAACTGCTATAGAGTTTATAATTAGGATAAGTCTCATTTGAAAATCTTTTATTTAAAATTTTCCGCAATATGTTTTTAATCGCTATAGCTAGTTTTATTTTGAATATTACTGAGGACGATAAAAGTAAAAATGTTATAAGATAAATAAGGATAATTGAAAGAAATTTTTATTAATGTTTAGTTTCCACTAAATTAAATTATTACTCAAGTTTTTGTCAGGAATATGCCAAATATCCTGTAGAAATAATGTACTTGAAAATCTTGAAAAAGCCAGAAAAGAAAGGTATTTTTAGTTGGAAAATTTGAATTTTTCTCTATGCCATGATCTTTATTAAAATAAAGTTGAAACGAAAAGATATTAGTAATGAAATAAAGTGACCACACGATCTCACAAAACAAAGACACACAAATTTGATTATAAATTGCAGCATTTTGTTCTTCTTCAGTTTTATTCTTCTGTCCTTTTTGTTTAATGTTGCTGGAGGGACGATTGAAAGGAAACATATTCACGGTATTTTACTTCCACTTTCTTGATGGTTTTTTTCCTTAAATTCTTCTTTTCTTATATTACTTGTTCTTACTCATTTCTATTTAAATCATTTTTTATTTGTGCCAACCACGTTGGTTACGGGTTGGTTCAATGAGAGGCTACAGATATAAGGTAGTTCAATGTGTGTGTCGGACGTGGATAGTTCAAAGTATGCGTATGGACATGGGAAGTTCAATGTGAGCATATGGAGGCGAATAATTCAATGTGAGCAGATGGAGGTGGGTATTTCAAAGTGAACATATAGAGGTGAGTATTTCGATGTGAGCGAATAGGAGGGGACAATATGTGTATATGGAGATAGTGTGGGTTTATCTGAGCATACTTTATTGATACTTGTATGATATATTTTGAAATAAGTAACCTTTTACATGTAGAGCTTGAAGCCTTTTAAACATTTCCACCCTTAAGTAATTTGTTGCTGACATTTTATAGCAAATATTTTCATCCATGTCTTTATATTGATATTGATAGTATTTCATTGTAATTGTGCCATAATTGCTTAGTTAATTATTATTCTTATTGCAGATATGGTGTAAATTTTGTTTAATGATTACTGCAATTAGGAAATTATTCAGCAATTAATTTGTAATACTATGTCGTAATTTGAATGGAAAACGATATAATAGTCAATCTTCAGGTAAATAAGAGCTGAGTTAGTGGTATGATTTTTGAGCACTCTATGCTTGCACAAATTTTGGGGTTTCAGATTGATAGGGTTTGGCGTCGGATAATTTTGGATTTTTTGAGGCAGTTTTATCTTCCATCTTACAAATGGCATCTTTGCTTCTCAATTGAACGTTGTTGCTTCAGATTATGATGTCTCTCCTCCAAATGTTCTTTCACTGGGAATGGGTTAATTTCTGATTTTGATTACACATTTATCTTTTGCAAGTGACATCATTAAAGTTCTACCAACTTATCCGTGATCTTTGTAATAACATAATAATTGTTTATACAATAGAAATTGTCTTCGATTATACATAGTTTTCCTTGTTGATAGAAAATGAAACCTTCTAAGATTGCATTTCTTTCTTTCAAGTACTATGCTAAGTGATAATGACATCATAAATAAGGATAAGGATTTCTTTCTCAATTCTTGAATTAATCAATTATCACACCCCATGAAACCGAAAGCAAATGGGAAAAATAAAATCATTAAAGCGAAGTAACTATTTAAAGAATAGCATTAATCTTATATTTACAGATGGAATTTATATGTCCAGTCAATTATTTTATGATATTGCATTAATTTAAACTTTTTGAGTCCCATAGAGACTTTGAAGTCTACTTATATGAAATTGATTTTACAATGTTTGGCAGGCAGCAAATGCTTATTGCTCATTGGAAATAAGAGCGAGGTTAAGATGAATACCTAGACGATTTAAAATTTTCATGTTTTTATACGTGCAAAATAAATAGTCCTTTTTTCAGCACAAAAGTTTGGCTGAAATCTACAAATTTGGTGAAAACATTATATACCTAATTTTATCTGTCTTGCTGAAAGTAGTTTTGAGTTCTCGTATTAACTTAAGGAAATAATGCTAAATATATGTTTTTTGAATTTATGAAAGACTGATATATTAAGATTTACTAAAATCTAGAATGTAAATTTTTCCGTGATACTTTCTCTATAATTCATACACAAAAAAGTAAAAAAATTAATTGATTGATTGAAAAGTAGAGCTGTAACGATTTGTATTTTTAATTTTTTTTTTCAGTAAGGGTAAGGTTTTTATAAGGGTCATTTTATATATATATATATATATATATATATATATATATATATATATATATATATATATATATATAGTCAAAAATATATAATATATGCAGATTTGAAAATGTAATTTTTTTTGTATTTATCTCAAAACATGTTTGATGTATTTAAAAAAACGATGCATTAGAATAAAATTCAATTGCAATCTGAGAAAATCTTATTCTTCAACATCTGCAAAGATGATACATCTTTTAAATCTATTTTTGTTTATTTTATTTTATTTCTGCACAGTTGTACGTTTTAGGAGATTAGTTATTACAAAGAAAATGTAATAAGTTGTTTAAAATTGCAATTCGATTTTTTTAAAATTGAATTATCAGCTATTTGAAAAAAATTCTATGTTATTAATTTAAAAACCTTATTAGTTTTTATAATAAATTATTCAGCATTATTATTATTATATAGTCAATTATTCTTATGAGTTATTTTAAATTTGAATCATTCATTATGAAAATAAATTATTCTGATATAATGTTGATTCCATTACTCAAATGTTTGACATTTGTTTAAGAAAAAAAATTTCTCCAAAAAAAAATCATACCTTATTTAATGCGTTTGATTTTTTTTATTGATATATTAAGTATACTAATGTATAAACATTTACCACAAAATTAACTGAACTGATTTTTTATATACTTAACTCTTTTCAGTAGCTGTAAGAGGATATAATTAAATAATATAATTAAAAATATAATTATATAATTAAAAATAAACCTTGAAAATTATGTATTCTCACAAAAACTTTCAAAGATTTTGTTCTGCCAAATAATAAAAGTGTATGGCTATTGAAAATATTGAGAGCTTACAAATTTTTTTCTATAAATAAGGACTTCACAAGTACTAAAAGGGAAAATAACATGTGAATCATGTTTATCGCACAAGAAATTGAAACTTTTTAAATATGTCTTCTGAACCAAAATTATAGTTTAAAAGAAATTTTCACCAAATTCTCACGGAAATATTTCTAGCTCTTGGTCACCTCAAGAAAGAAAGGCTCTCTATCTTTCGTGATATCCAATAAAGAGATTTCACATCATGAGACAGACATTTTGATTCCCTTATTCCTTTTGAAGAACAATATCGGGAAATGGATGATGATAGATACTTCTTTTTTATTATTCGGATTCGAATCAATCTTGTGGAGAATGAGATCCATTCACCTATTCACTAGATATATCAAACAAATTCTGAGAACAATTCAGAAAAAGTGATATTCTGTCTTAAACAAGCTTTAGGGTTTTGATTCTGTAAATCAGAAGAAAATTCTGTTGTAAATAATCACATACTCCATTTCTTGTTAGGAAATTCTAACAGAATGGTGACAAAATATAAGATTTCATCTCGTTTTCTGAAATCTTTTGATACCTCAATATTCCTTTTTGTGCTTCTGAGATCAGTTTATGTTTCTTCCGTTTTACGTGGGAGTTTATTCCATATCAGGAAATAAATATATATTCTGCAAGATCAAGATGTCTCCAATAGTAGCAATGTAGCGATTTCAATATTGAGAATTTCATAAAAGTAACAGAAATAAACACATGCCGATGGGATTTAAGAAATTCATCATCAATTTCAACGTACTTACATGTTCAGTAAGATCGATTTAATTTTTAGCGATAGTAGCGCGATAGTTTTCTTACAAAACTGATGCAAAATTTTATATTATTTTTCACTCTGAACAACTGTAAGAAATCACTAACATTTTTCTTTTAGTTTTTATTAAATAAACTAACTGGTATCAGGCACGTTGCTTATGAAGAAGAAATAAACTTGGAAATATCTTTTGGAATTATAAATAGTTATCTTGCTTAGTTAAGAATGAGATTTATTTTTTTGTCGGCAATGAATACGTTCGTTGAAATTGAAGGATATATACAAAGGAGAAACATAAATAGTATTTATTCTATTTTTATTCTATTCTACAAATAAATATTCATTTTTATATATTAGATCCATATATTCTTTTAGAATTGTAAAGCTTTGTGTTCTTTCAGAATGGTAATGAAAGAAACTATTTATTTTACCTCGTCATTAATTTAATATTCTTTCAGAATTCCCAAGTTTATGTTAAAATACTTGATTAAAATATTTTCTTTTAAAATTGATTAAAGGTAGAAAATATATTTATACCATAAAATCGTTAATATAGTTAAAAAGATAATTTTTTGAAAATTAAGATGATGCAAAATTGATTGTACTAAAATATTTTCGGATGTTACTGCAAAAAATGCTACAATTTTATTAAATGTATAGTTAAAATTTAAAGCTTGCAGGAATGATTCCTCTAAAACCTTCTCGCACACTCTCTAATGAAACTATTACTTCAGAGAACGTCTTACATTGCGTTTATGTATAATAGCTGCAAAATATTAACGCCTAGCTTGAATTTAGCATCTTTATTGAATCTGTTGTGTCTCTCTGACCACTAAATAGGATATCCTACTTATCCTATTTAATGGTCAATCCATGGTTAATAGATTCAGTAAATAGATCTGTAAATATTTTTTATACTTTAAATAATTGTTATATATCTATAATCAATCCGTAACTGCAAGTAATAAGTAGTCGAAATTTTATCGCAATCGGATAAGGGGTACGGCAGCGCATAAGAGACATACAGACAAATATTCATTTTTATTTACATAGATTATTTTTGTTCAGCTCATAGTTATATCCTACTTATGAATGATTATTTACCAAGTTAGTAAATCTGTATAGTAAATATTTAACTATTGCTGTAATTATCTGCATATCCATTTTACTATATACTTCCTTTCTCACGGTGGGGCAGCTCAGAAATTTGAATGAAAATCTTCCAGTATGGCTGTTGATTCTCGCTATCCCGTGAAAAAGTAAAAGGTGGGGGTCTTTTAACACCTATCAATAAAAGGACGTGCTTCCCACTGGAAGGATTGTACCGTAGCCATTGATGGTCTTTAAGACTGAATCAAAACTGTAGCTAGTGTTGCTGTGACAGTGGTCAGGTCTTCGGGCGGAATGGAGAATTCAGTTAATGTTACTTAATACTTTCTTAACTATAATGGTTACTTCTTTCTTAATTTTACTTACAAATATTTTCAGAATTTCAATTTTTAACTTGCTTTTTTACGTAGTAGTTATTATCTGACTTTTTCAGTGGTTCGTTACTAGTTTTTTTTTGTTTATTTGACAGTATTTTTAGTATTTACTTGACTATTTCCTTTATTTATTTCACTTAATAAAGATTAGAGCATGATTGAGGAACACGGGTAAATAGAAGAAAGCTATGTCCTATGCACTGGTTATACTATCATTTGATATTATTTAAATCCTGGTTGACCGGAATGGGTGTTAGTAGCAGTTTGATTGACTACAGCAAGTTGTCTTCTTCGAAGTTACTTGATAATTGACAGGGAATGAGACCGGAAATTTTCAAGGAAAATAACTTGTACCAATATATTACATGAAAAACCGAATTATATATGAAGGTAAAAAGATTGCTCTGAAAAATAAAAAAAATTACTTCATTTGTTTCCATCTGGCAACCTAATTTAGTATTTGACCAGAAAAAGGAAAAGACGCATCATTTGATCAAATAATAAGTCTATCTGATAAATGATTAGATGGATTTGAATCCTATTTAGAGCAATAGGGTTCTTTTAAAATTAAATTATTTTTATACTTGCTGTTTCTTCTATTGATAAAGAATATTATGCACATGTGAGTTGATTCTGTACAAGAAGAACTTTTTAAAATTTAGTTGAATAAATTTTGAATGTTTGTAGTATGCGCTGAAAAGTGAATGCTTCCAACAACTATAGACATAAACAGATTCATAGACTGAATTAGATGAATTTTATCTAAATTCTGCAATATTATAGATAATATCATATGCCATGAGCACTTTAATCATTAAGTTCTCTTTATATCGATCAGTATATTTTTGAATCAATATGGCTCCATACAAATGAACAGAAACGGTATGCATAAAGTAATTTCCTCAAAAATTTGATGCTGATATGCAGTTTCGTGTGGAAACTACACATCGAACTTTATTCATTTTAATCATAATTACAATTTGTGATTTTAAAGCGTTGAAAATTAACAACTAAAGAATTCAATGAGCAGAAATTGAGCTAAAAGTAATATTTTTTAAGTAATGAGATTTTATTTGGCGAAAAAATGATTACTTCAAAAAATTACCTACAGTTAGCGTTATGAGGATCATTATGAGGGAAACTCATAAAAGAGATATCGCTTTGGGGGATAATGTCTCATACTAACGGGCCAAACACAGGAATGTTGTCAGATGAAGGTAAACATTAATTTTCTGGGGTGAAATGACAATTTTTATTGTAAGAAACAAGAGCGAAATCGTTCTTAAAACATCACGGAAATAATTCCCAGTCGAACAAATACTATTCTGACAAGAAATGTTCAATACGTTGCCATTGTTTCTGATGTAAATATTATCTTTCATCAAGCAAAATGAGTAAGAAAAGTAAGTTCAAACTCTGTATGAGGTAAAGTTTTGAAATTGCAACTTTAATTACAATTGTTCTGTATGTTGAACTTATTTCACATTCCAAATTGTGTTTTTTGAGAATAAGGGATGTAAAAAGTAGAGCGTCATGTTAAACTCGAGGTCAAACTTTTTACTTCGAATAAAATTTGATATTTTAATTCCACCAGTTTATATTTTCTTGCGAAATGCGATATAAAATGCGAAATAAAAATGTGATGTCCCTCGGATTAAAAGAAAGGAAAAATACATTTTTACACGCATATGTGATACGTGATATTAAACAGTTTATTTGAAATGTGCATAGTGATTAATTTGAATTCATATGCAACTGTCTTGAAAAGGTGCCTTGTAATATAAAAATTTCATAAACTCAAATAATGTTAATCAATAATAATAAATTTTTGATATTTAACATAATATTATTTGATATATTGCATAATAATAAATATTTTATAAACCCAAATTTCGTTGATCAATGTTTAATATACATTTGACATTTATTAAAGTAAAAATATTTCATTTAACATATATTCTATTAACCATTTTAATCTTTGGATTAAAGCTTATTATAAACTTCACTATTTTGCATTCTCTCAAAAAAGCTGAGCGACGAACTTTTTTTTAAAGTAAGAAATAAAGTTTTTTTTTTAAATATCAGACACTTATATAAGTTTTAGTTAGGAACAGTTTCTTTAATAAGAATAAAAAAGAAACATATAACTATAATATTTATTTAGCATAAAATATTATTAATCTGTTTTGTTAAAAAATAAAGACAACCGAAATTTGGATTGTGAGCAAGTAAAAGGATGAGAGGCCATTACTTATATTTGATTTCGTCAATTAGAAATTATTTTGCTAAAAATTGAAAAACTTAAAATAGCATTTAAAGTTAAATAATAATAGCATAAAAATAGCATTATTACCTTAAAGAATATTTGTAAATAATTTCAAAAAGGAATTAAATATTGGCATATAAAATTAACAACAAAATTCAACCTCAATGAACATTCAAAAGTCAAGGAGGGAAAAAATGGCTGAAAAGTGAAAAAACAAAACAATTTCGATATAAAAATGTTTTGAAAGATTAAAAAACTGATGTAATTATTTCAAATACCAAATGCTCGAATTATAGCAGGGCTTAAATTATGTGTTAAAGTAAAAAGTTTAACACCTTAACACCTAACAGCTTTTTTAAACACCTTCATTTTCAAAGAAAAGAAAACATTACCCGAAATTGTAAAAGCACAGAGGTAACTAATTTTCTTTGTCAAATCTAAAAAATTTTGTACATGAGGTTCATAATTTATATGGATAATAAAATTTCATTACAAAAAAATTTAGAAATTCAAAATAAAAAATGTATGGTCTTACAGCTATTTTCTATTATTCAAAGAAAAATCATTTTGTCAAGAATAAAAAATTTTCAGCAATCATTTCGTCATCTCTTAAAAGCTGCATTTCTTACCAGTTATTTATACCCCTTTACCCAAGTTGAGATTATTTTTTTCATTCAATTCTACATTTCTGGTTGTAAGTAAATAACGATGTTAGCATAAACTGAAGACACCGTTTACACAGTGAAGATAAACATTTCCCAAAGCGTACCGCTAAAATAACAAGAACACAGGATTCTGCTGGAATAAATCGAGTTGGTTTAGAATAAATAAACCACAGGCGCATTCGGGTTTTGACAGTTTTTTGTTTTGTAAGGAATAGTTTGGTAAATTTCGTTTTTTTTTTTTCATAATTTTTTTAATAATAAAGCGATTTTAATTCGAATATACTGTGCGTAACAGAATCCATAAACAGACGCTTTTTGTTACTCATTTGAATTATTGTTGTTTATGTAAGAAATAATATAATTATCAATTGCAATTATTTAAAGAAATTTCTACATTTTTAATGAAATATCAATCGTTTTCTTTATTCTGAATATTGTAGAAAGAAATAATATAAGATAATACAAGATATATAAACAGAAATTTTGATTTTTTTCCCTTGAATTAAGACTTCATTCCATTTAAGAAAATCATTTAATTCGTATTATTTTAACAGCTGTACATAATAATAATAACTGTAATAAGAGCTATACATAACATTACACTGTTTATCCTGCTATGCACAGAGAAGGTAGAGGGAAAAAACATCTTATTATGTGAGACCATGATGTTGTTTTGGTTAGGATGTTTTGAATGATTGAGGCTCAAAGCAATATATAATTGAAATTATATATTGAAATCACGTTGGTAATGAATAAAGCATAAATCATCAAAACCTTTTAATCACATATATTTTTTACCGGCTTTTTCAAGTATTTCTTTTTTTATTATGCACGCTTCTTTGAAAGCAGATTAGTTTTTAAAAGGTTGACTTGCTTTTATCAGTATTGCTTTATTATTAAAGTTTAAGTTATTGCTTTATTATTACTGTTTAAGCATGTTTCTTAAACAGTAGATGCGTTTTTAAAAGATTGATGTAGAACTATGACATCATACCTGTTGCTTTCATGGAATGTAATTTTTTTCGGAGGAAATTAAGTAATTTAATTTTGATAATATGCTCAAAATACTTCACTCATTTTAATGAGAAAACTTCCCTCATGTTTTGATGAAAGTATTTTCTTTTTCCGTCAGTGGGGAAATATCACTCTATTCATTCTAAGCTGGGAAACATTGGAAGACGTGACTTCTGTTCTAATATTAATCCATTATGAAACTGTTTTATGATCTCAGAAATTAGAAAACAAACTTTTGTGTTTACAAAAATATTGCTTTCATAAAATTTCTATGTATATCAATATGATTAAAACTTATTGATAAATAGTTTGTTATTTAGAATATCATTTTTAGGGCTATTAGAAAACAATCCAGAAGGTTTTTCCATTTGGTGATTTATCACCAACTAAAGTTACAACTTGATTTCCAAATTATTCCTTCTCTGAATCCTTATGAATTTTCTTCATTAATTTAAGTCATTAACCAGTTTAAACTGGTTTAAAACAATCCGGTGTAAAGTAGTTAATGACTTAAATTAATTAAGACAAATAATGACTTAAAAATATCAATGTTCTCATGCGATAACTTGGAATATGAGACAATAGATTTCATTTTAGTGTTTTTTAGATTTATTTCAAAAATGATTTTAGAAGGAGATTTTGTAAGATTTTTTTTCTTGATTTCATAAATATTTCGTTTTATGTGGGAATTATGCAGTAAAAGTTTCTATTCTTGAAAAGATGCATTCTTTTTTACTCGAACTCAACAAGTAAAGAAATCTTTAAAAACGAAATCACATCATGGTATTTATTTTAATCCTTCAGTGCGTTCAGTAAAAAACTTGATCAAAATGTAATTTTGAAATGCATGTTCTGTGAATTAATGATGTCGTAATTAATAACTTGTCAAATATTTTTTGAGGTTTTACAGAACAGTAATTTGACAGAATTTAGCATTCAGTGAAACTGATCACACATTGAAATCAATTAATTTAGGAGATATATTTCAAATTAGTCTAACTTAATTTATAAATTTGCTTTGCAGTTTCATGGATTTAGTTGATTATTTGATGTTTAGAAAATAGTATTTTGATTTAAATTAAGAAAAAAAAACATTGTCGAAATAGTCTAATTTAATTCGTAAATTTATTTTGCAGTTTCATGCACTTAGTTGATTATTTGATGCTTGGAAAATAGTTTTTTGATTTAAATTAAAAAAACAGCGTCGAATTTAAATCTAAAAAATTTTAACCAAAATATTTGAAATTTTGTAAAATCTATGTTCTTTGAGTACAACATTACTTTTAACATAAAAATCTTCATTCAAAATATTTCTTTCATATGTATTAAGGCAAAACCCCATTTTAGATGGCTTTATTCTTCAGTGAAATAATTACCTCTCTAACAAAGAGATTGGTTACATTTACCTTTCTTAAGTGATAATACTCCTGACTTTTCTTTACTAATTTTTCATAAAATTATAATATCATGGAATAAATAAGATAATAAATACTATGAAATGAATATAACGACTTATACAAATAAAAAATAATAAAACACACTACGTTTACGTTTCAATGAATACCTAATTCACTAAGACGGATACTTCAGCCAAAAGACGGATTGAAATCTTTATTATCATAATAAACTCAACAACTTAGATATTCTCTGTAAAAATTTTCTCTGTATTGTCCAGAAATCAGAATAAGGATTACATAATCTTTCTCGTTTATAAAGATAAAGCATTTCACGAGGTCTAGAGGATACGAATGCTTCAGAAAAGAAGAAAGGGGCATTGCATATACTGCAATAGAACATTTCTTCTTATGTTTTTTGTAAGTTTTTCAAATTGCACTTTGTTATATGTCTTTGTGAAATGTGGGCATAATAAACTACTTACTTATTTTTAATTGTATACTAAGCTTACTAAATTGGTTTCTAAATCCCTCCTTCCCGTAGTCTCCACCGAGTAATTCCTTTCTTTTCAACCAGTAACATTTTTAATCAGAACTCTGATTAGCATGGTGAAACGGGTGTCGCATTTGCCTAAATGGAATGAATTTAAATACTACAAGATGACGCAAAGCGGCAACGATATTCACAGCTTTTCAAGTCATATGGCATTTGCATCTTATGGGTAGGCATCTGTTTCCGGTCTTAGCTTCTGGTTTTGATAAGATATTTTGGTATAAACAAACATTAGGAAATAGCTATTTAAAAGTGCACATGTGAATTGAACGGACACACCATTTCTTGTTATCATGTGATAACATATTGTTTTCGCTTGAGAGTTTTTGAGCCCTTTTTTATTTTGGCGTCGGCTTTCACAGTATAGCTTTTGAAATAACTATCGTCTTCTAATGTAATTTTATTTTGGAATCAGCTTTCACAGTATTGTTTTTTAATTATCTGTTGTCTGCAAGTGTAGTTATGTTTTGGAATCGACATTCATGGTATTGCTTTTGAATTAACTATCGTCTGATTTTGTAGTTTTTCTCTTGGAAATCACATGGTTATTGATTAACTCGAGCAACATTTTAAAAAAAATAAATCAAGCAAATTAAAATATTATTTATTTAATGAATAAAGATTGTTGGTTCAAGGATAATTTCAACTAATTAAAATAAAGTTACTGGAAAATAATTATCTGTTTACAATATCTGAATACATTTGGCAATTTATCGCCTACTAAAGTTACAACTTGATTACCAAATTATACATTTTATGAATTCCTTCGAATTAATTCACTTAATCATCAACCAGCTTAAACACAAGACTTGCAAATAACGAACACGTCGATATTTAGAAAAACAATAGGTTTCTTCTCAAAATCAGTCGAGCTACAAAACTGTGAATGTCCAGTTAGAAAATTACATCTATCTATCTCTATATATATAGATTCTGGTTATTATATTCCTCCTGTTTTAATAAATACTTCTGCATATATATTTTTAAATTTTAGGCTATGTAGTAGGAATATAGCCAGTTTCGTTTTTCTAACATTATTTAAGAAATTAAACTGAAAGTAATGAAAATCCTCTTGAATTCATCATATTAAAATATTAATTTTGCTCTCTTTTTTATAATTAAATTTAATTGCTGAAAATATGTGGATAAGTGGCAACACATTTCGGGTTACTCGGTGCACGCTGTAAATTAAGAGGTCAATGAACTGAAAACGATCTCCACGTCAGTGTAATTATACAGGGAAAGAGGGAAAAATAATTTTTAAAGAGAAATAGGAAGAAAATCGAAGGCAAAAATAAAAAGAGAAAAATGAACTTTACATTGTAAAAAAATATTATGAAAAAGCTATTAAGAATTAATTACATTGTTATAAGTCTCAGCAGGTTGGCTCTATCACCGGAAAGATTGATTTACAGTCACCTGTACTGAATGCTGCACTTATGCCGAACCAGTAATCTCAGAGTTTGACGACAATTTTACGACATGGCCACGAATTTGGCGATTTTGGGGACATAATAGCTAATTGTTGGAAACTTCGAGAATTTTATCAACCTATCTAATAGGGAATGAGATACGCTTGTTGGTCCAGAAATTTCTTGACACCCCCTCTCAGGAACTATAAAAGGTTGATGGTCTCAAGCTGCTATGAATCGTCGGAGATGGAGTCTTCAAAGGAATCATCGAGAGCATAACGAAGCAACGGTGGATTTGTCTGATGAAATTCCAGAGTTGTGTGGAGCTCACACGAGTACAGAACTGAGATGTGTACTTTGTGTTTATTGTGGCAGCAGCATCGAGTTCTGTGAGGAGTAGCCAGTTGTGTAGTAGTGAATTAGTAGTTCGATGCAACTAAAGCGAAATGACAGTGGAGACTTCTGCCGTTTGGAGAGAACGTAGATTGAAGCTCCAAAGATCTGCTGAATTCTGTCAGGCCTCGTCGAAAGCTGTGGTCGATTACTACTCGTAGGATACTCTGTGCTCTAGTGCCCTGCTGTGTGCTGTTCTGCGTTCTTTTCGACTGTGTATATTTGTCATATTTGTGTTAGTATCTTCGTGTTCAAATAAACGTCATTGTTGTTTGCTACTGAGGCTTGCTCGGTGAACCTGGCGATCCGTAACAATTTTCATTACTGGCATTTTGCTGAATTGAGAATAAAGCAACGAAATAAATTGAGACTATACTTAATTTTAGAAGGTCTATTAGGATACATATTCTAAGTTTAACTGTAATAAATGTTATATAAAGATAAAATTGATTTAAATGCAAAATCTATAAAGATGAAAAATGATTTATATGCAACTTTTATAAAGATGTAAAAAGATTAAAATGCAATATTTATAATGACGTAAAATGATTTATAATGTCATTGCATCGAGAATAATATTCGGCAGGTTTATTAATTTTTAGCAGATAGATATTCTTAATTCAATACGTTCCTTTACAAGCTTAAAGTGAGAGATTCTTTTATAAATCATAGTCATGTCACCTAATTCAGACATAATTTTAATTCCTATTACCCATAAATAAGCAAAAAGGCACATGTTGAAACACCATGTATTTAATTTATTGCATATTCAAAAATATGAAAATATATTTCAAATGAGAAATTCTTTTGAACGAAATTATAAACGAATATCGAAATAATATATTTCAAAGAATTTAAAAATTTATTTCAGCTCGAGAAAAGAAAATACTAATAATTTATTTTTTAAACGTGGCAACACTTCTCAAATACTTCTCATCTCACCTTCTCAACTGAATGACTCTTTCAGCTTTCATAGTATCGAGTAATCCAAATTTATTTCTTGGGTAAATATTTTATCCTATTCAGTCATTTGAAATCTGTTTTATCACATATAACTTCCTTAAATTTGTGTCGGAATATTTTAATTCTTTTTATTTGTTAAAAACGAACAGAAATTCAGTTTTCAAAAGCAAATGAGGGATTTCTGCTTGTTTTGGAAGGTGAAGTTGTTTGAGTTTGCGACGTTATTTCCATTGATGAGGAAAACAATATTTGATTGTCAACATTGTAAAGAAAGGCTTCAAAGAAAATTCAGTTTTATTTTAATGTAAGGATTAAAACTCATGGAATAAATGTTGCTCTAGTTTTCTAATCCATGACTATGAAATTCGATTGGTGCCTTTTTAGTGACAAATTTTCAATCTATTTCAAAATTATTTTTGATAAAAATGGGGCGTAAAGTGAATAAATATTAGAGAGTGTAATCATCCTGAAACAATTTCCCATGCTGTCTCATAACTGTGTTTGTATATTATTAGCTATAGACCAATAGCGAATAACCGTTACGAAAGTTCCTAATAGTTTGCGATCTTTGGCGATTAATTTACTGAGATGTGTTAATATGTAACATCTCTAAATGTGTATTCTTAATAGTTGGCGATCTTTGGTGATTAATTTACTAGAACGAAGTGAATACATAACAGCGCTAAATGTGTATTTTAGACGACTTCTTGTCGATGAATTGAAATTAAAATTTAAAACGAAACTGCATTTGTAATTTCAAAAACAAATACAAAATTTCATATTATTAAGTCATTGCATTTGTGAGTTTCAGCGCTTATACAGTATCGAAAATACAAATTGACAGATGGTCGATCCCATAATGGATTTAATTCCAAATTTAATAGACATATACATTTTAGAAGTTAAATTTGAATACCAAATTTAATACATCCAATTCTTTTTATTTTGTACTTCTATTGATTTAGTTTCGGGAAACTATCCGTAAAGATTTCCACAGAATGAATTTCAAAATTAAATAAAAATCGAAATATTGGTTTGAAAATGGTGTACTTTGAGCCTGCAAGCTTGAATTGTTTTTAGATTTATCGCCTTCATAGACCTACTAATACATATAATAGCAAAAAAAAAAATTTTTTTTTAAACTCAGAAAAAAAAAAGTTTTTTTTTTCCTATTATATGTATTAGTAGGTCTATGAAGGCGATAAATCTAAAAACA
>JAPMOQ010019613.1:0-27462 GCA_026543055.1 Argiope trifasciata | reverse complement strand
TTAACACATCTTCTCCACACATATTGGCTAATTTATTTCTGGCTTGAACAGCATTTTTACCTTTTATATAGCAAAAAAGAAAAAAATGACGAAAATGCTGTTTATTGCTCTCCATATTTAAAAGGGCACCATCCAAAAACTACTGCGAAGAATCAGCTGCACTTTTTCACACTCAAGCCTTGCTATATCAGCTCTTAAAACATAAAATGATTTTGCGGTTTAAGTATGAAATTGGGTGCGAAAAATGCAATTAAATCCTTTGTCAGGAAAAAACGAAATTACTTTCCGAACGACCCAATAATTTTCAGCAGCTTTTGAATTGAAAAGTTTCTTGAAAAAACAAGGAAGAATTTTCGATACAATGGGAGATTTTATAATTAAAAGTAAGCATTCTTTTTAAAGAGTTTTAATAAAATTACACGTAAGTTAAAAAAATATTTTTTTTTAAATAGCATTTTTAAGAAAAAAAATTGAAGATAATATTTTTACAGATAAAAGGATTTGCTGCAAAAAAGGATTTAGCTCAAATTAGGGGAATTTGGAGTTACATGTACATGTGGTAAAATAAAAACTTGTTCGTTAGGTGCCAGAAAGATATAGCTCCAATCGTTAGTTCTCACGTTAATGCAAGCGATAGATCTATTTCTCTCTTTAGTTTGTTGTAATATAAAGGCAGCTCCTGGTGCTACCACCGGTTTTCTGCAAACTTGAATAATTGAACTACCTCCTTTTTGCATCAAATCCTTCAACTTTACCTTAAATCAAAATATTGTTTACTATTTAAATACAAAATATTGTTTAAACCTTAAAAACAAGAATAATTTTTCAATTCTTGTAATTATTTGCATTTATTTTGTCCAACTGTTGTTTTCATTTTTGTAATTTTTTTTTTCTTTTTCAAAAGATTAAGCACGAAATGAGATAAAATGAGGCATAAGATTTGAGATTTATTAATTTCAGATTATGCGAATCAAAACGAGATATGATGCTTTTGCTATTCCAAGTGCCTACAAAGCAATTTTAAATGAGATATGGGATTTGAAAATAAATTAGCGTACATAAATTTTTGTAAAGACAAATGCGTAAGTAGCGTTTTAAGTAGTAAAACACAAGAGTTAAATTATGATAGTAAATCTCATTTAGGAATGTTTCGAAAATATGGTTATGAATTCCATATTTTTCGACTGACAGGTGTGATGCATTATATAAAGAGTTAACATTATTGTAAGGTTTTTTTTATCCTCTTTCTGTTTGGTTTCTCTATGCATAGATATTTAGATTTCAAATAGAAAAAAATGTATCGTATTTGCATAAAAAGATTTCTTGATGGTTTGTTGGTTGGTTGTTTTGTGTGTTTTGGCACAAGAGCCATCTTTGACTAAACTGCTCCAAAAGATTTCCTGAAAGAAGTTTGTCTGAGAATTCGTATGTAACATCTAAATTATATTAAGAATAAAAATACGCTATTGACATTATTTAATTATCATTCTAAGGAAATACCAACCCATAGGACAAGACTTTGGTAAAACATGATCTCGAATTTGTGATTTTTGAGTTTACCAAAAATTAAATGGTAATTGAAACCTAACATTTATTTGTAAAGCACACTCAAACTAGTAAATGGATGACCGCTATTGCTGAAACTGGAATTAGAAGGTTATACACAAAGAATGTCTTTCAGAATAACCTTTGATACTTTGCTTCTCTGCATGCACTAAAGCTTAGGTTATTAAGCCAGATACAGTGCAATATCTGTTGTCTTAACTACCCCATCTTGAAACTAAAGGGAGACCATTTGTTCTCGAAAACTTTTATCCGACACCACACACACACACATGACGAATCCTTCTTGTAACCCAAGCCAGAGCCTCTAAGTTCCACTTTAGCAATCAAATTATTTCAGACTATTTTTCAGTAAAGAACAATAGGAAAAGAAGTTGCATATGCTTTCATTTCCGTTTCTTGAAAGAGTTCACGAGAAAATTAAGAAATAAATTCTGCAACATTATTTCAAGCACTTGAAAAATTTTGTACTGTGTTTCATGTTTCATGGTTTTCATGTCACTCTCAAATAGGATGGATATGTTTTAAAATAATTTGGAAAACGATAGCTTGATTTCCGAGTTAAACGTCCTTGATTATACGACTACTGACTGAAGAAATGATTACTTTCTATGAGATTTGCCCTTGAAATCGATATCAAAAGTTGATAACTTAAACATTTGATTATTTTAATATGGTGATTTCAATTGTTCTTTTGGGTGTAGTTAATAAAATCTGACCAATGTTCTCAACTTAAAAATATATTCCTTTTAAATTTATATTCCTTTTTATTTTAAATCAGATGTTCGATTTAACGTACCTTCTCGTGTAATTTGTGCATGATTAACCACATGTTATTGTTATGAAAAAAATCTGTTTGCGTGCAGTCTTTGTCGATCAATCGATGAATGTTCTAAAAGGAGTGGTCTCTCCGAAACTTTCTCGCATACTCTCCAAAAAATGCTTTATTTCCCTTCTCTTCCCCCCCCCCCCCAAATAAAATTGTGGACCTTAGATAAAGGGGCGAATGTCTTGCATTATATTGTCAAACAGTGGTTACAAAATATCGATGTTTGTCCTGAATCTGTCATTTTCATAGATTCTGAATATATATTTTGAACCCCCTCCCTCCATCGATTGAAAAAAACATGGTCATCGAACTAATTGTGTAGTCACAGAATCACATAACAAATTTCATCAAATCATTACGTTTTTACAATACCTTGTTTCGAAAGTGACGACAGATGGAAAGTCAACTCTTAGACAAATTTGTTTTAAGCTCTTTGACTGATTTTGAAAAGTAAAATTCTTGAATGCTAAACTTATTTAACAAATTTTATCTATCTAGCTTTTTACACTTTGTAGTTTTCTTCTTCACGAAACTCGAAACAAAGAGACTTTCTCCGAATAAATTTCGTTCACTTTTTAGTAGATATCCACGAATTTCGTTTAAAAATCCCTATACAAAATTTCGTCTATCTAACCCAAAGCAGTTTGTAATCATGTACATGGACATATTAGCTGGCATGATTTCATAAATATGTTTTTTGTACTCATAGGGGTCTGAAACGCGGATGTCAAAATCTGAAGTTAAAATGTATGAAAATGAATCCTATGAATATATTATTTCAGTATTTTCTCTTTGTATACTAATGTATAGGAGAAAGTGTAAGAATATATATATATATATATATATATATATATATATATATATATATATATATATATATATTAGCAAAATAAGCCAAGCAAAAAGGAACACAACCGAATTTCATTTCCTTTTCATTTTGTGAACTTTTAACGTTTAATTCCGAATTAAATTTTAATTTCGATTTCTTCCTAATTAGTTTCGTTTTTTGTTGACTAGGAAATAGATTTTAATCATTTTAATTTTTTTATAGTTATATATATATAGATGTAGTGACAAATACAAACGCTTTTCACCTAGGCGATAATTATTGTGACATAATTATTTTCAAAAGAAAAATAACAAAATTTAAGCTTCTGAGAAAAACAAATTTTACACAATTCTTTTTAAAAACTGCTATATTAAGAATGTTTATGTTTCGAAGAATGCAGGATATATTGACCAGAGCTACGTTCCCATGGCACAAGCTTTTTTAAATTGTTACTAAATATTTTTCTGAAAATTCGACAAGTCTTTCAAATTTTTGATCTAAAATAAAATTTCCTGGTCGGATGTCAATAAACTGTCTGAAAGAACAGGTTTCTTGTACTGAAAGTAGCTATATAAGGTAAAAAAAAAGCTTCACCATTTCTTTATTTCCAAATTATAAGAAAGGAAAAACTTCTCAACACGTACTATTCTATTTCAAAATCTCAGTATTTGTGATTTTAATTAAATATCTAATGCTAATAGAATTATTTTACTCTAAAGAATCAAGGCATGTTTATGTTTCATTAATTTGATGTGGGATTTTTTGTGTGTGTGCGTGTGTGCATAGATATAGAAATTGAAATAAAATGTTTTAGAGCTATATGATAAAAGATGAAGATGAATAACATTGTAGTAAATATTTGCATAAAGAAGTAACAATTGTTGAAGGCTTAATTTAGTTTAATAAGATTTACTTCTTAAGTTTTTTTTTTAAATTGGAGATTATGATAAAAAGTACGTGATAAATAAATTGGCATTGTTGGATTGATAATTTTCAAATGATGCAAAATTAGTTAGGAAATTAACTTCCAAAATTATTCTTCGTTAACTTCCAAATGCAAAATAGATGAATTATGGTGACAAAAATCAATACACAACGTAATTTTACATGAGTTTATAAGAGTTTTAAAATGATAAGTCTCATTACAATGCACCTAAATAAATTAATTTTTGAATGTTCATGAAAAACGTAATTTCATGTAAAATTACACAAGCAAAAAGTTCTTTTTTTATAGGGTGGTACTACTAAATAACAATTCTAGTGTTTACATATTTTAATTAAAATTATTAATAATATTACTACGCTTGTTGCTAGAATGCATTTTGATTCTATATTAAGGGAAGGATTCCCTAACTTCATTTTTACTTTTTTCTCTTAAAAAATGCGTAGAAATTCATTGATATTATTACTATGTGTATATTTTGTAATCGGGTTATAAATGCTGTTTTATATAAATTTAATTTGAATTAAAATTTGAATATTTAAGTATCTGACAATAAATATATATTCCAAAGAATAATAATTTTCATACAATATCGCTAAATGTACTTCGGAATTCTTAAAAATTATTGTTATATATTTTTAATTTAAAACAATATTCATATATAATAAAATATAAAAATATAAATAATTTTGATGGTCATAAAAGAATGATTTTTTTCTGGTAGATTCAGTTACACACAATACAAATATTAACGTATAGAATGTATTTTAAAATGATATTCATTAGATTTCATATTTAAACAATTTAAAACTATGTATTAATATAATGAGACTAAAAATGTAAATATGCAAAAAAAGTAAATATTTTCAACTTTTTTGACATAAAATAGATGAATGGATATAAACTTAAATTAAAATTTTCACAAAATTGCTATCATTGACAATAAATAAATAAATGGCAACATATTTGTAAATTTTATGGAATTCATACTGCAAAAATATTGAATCAGATTTAGAAGTGATTTTCCTGTAGTTTATTCTTGTTTAGATACAATTCGTAATGTGATAAAACTGGGAAAATATAAACCTGCAAATATTAATTTAAAGAAAACTGTAAGTATTTGTATTCTTGATTAAAAAATTAACTTTTTTGTCCGTTTTTTATATAAAGAATTATTTTCTTATCATTTTATTAAGATTATTTTAAGATTTGTAACATAAATAGGAAACATCTCATGAAGTGGCATGACTCATGTTACTTCATGAGTTGATTCACATGATTTTTCTTTACATTACATTCATTTTGTACTTTAAAAAATTTAATCCAGGACTTAGAAAATTTCATACGTATAATAAAAGGATTCTTTTAAGATGTGTTATTGGATATTTGCTCTTAATAATATGTGAAAAATAATGCTAACACCAATAACTTTTAACATAAATAACATAACTTTTACGCAAAAAATAATAATTTTGAAAAAAAAGTTTACATTTGAAATCTTTAAAACCTTATAATTTATTTTAAAATAAGTAAGGCTATTTTTTTTAAAAAAAATTATTGTTATGAGGAGTTAATAACAAACTGGTGCTAAAATATTTTCTATGGGTGTTTTAAAATTATGGAAAAAAAAACTTTAAATTTGAAATCTTTAAAGCTTTATAATTTATTTAAAAAAATGAGTAAGAACAATTTTTTTATACCTCCAAGGAGTTAAAAACGTACTGGCGTTAGAAATATTTTCTATGGGTGTTTTGAAATTAAGTACAAATATTACTTGGTTTTTTTTAAAATGTATATATAAATCGTTGACCTAAGAAGAAATAAAAGTTGATGTATTACTAATAACATTTTCTGGCTGTAGAATTACTTCTTCCCCAAAGGAAATAAACAAAATATTTTTTTTAAAAATTGAAGTTTTTTAATGCTGTCACTTGTTTAAATTGTTAATTAAAAATTTATAATTTTTTGATGTGAAACGCAAAAGATTTCATATAACAGATATCTTTATAAGATATTTTTATCAATAACTTTAAAAGAATAAATTTCATGCTCAACTGTTTGATGTGTAAGAATAATAAAAAAGAAGGTGTCTTACCAGGAGTAACACAGCGTAGCTCATGTTAATCCAAAGTCGGCGAGCTGTAGTGTTGGCTCGCGTCTCTGCCGCTAAGTTTTTATGCCCGTTTGTCTTTTTGACCAATCCCTAAATCATAACTCTTCGAGACAAGCCAACCGTGAATTCCACTTTTCTCGAATATCGTGCTAAGAAAATTCACAGCACAGGGTTGCCACATTTAGATATGCATCGCGTATTCAAAAAAATTCGTAATCAGCATTGAATTTTATACTTTCCCGTGTACGAAAAATATGTAAAGATAGTTTTGCAACCGAAAAAAATTTCGACCTCGATTGTTGGTGAATCCGATATTTCGAACCTTGAATTCAAAACTCAATTTTTTTTTAGGAGTTATGTCGGTATGTATGCAAAGTATGTTTAGATCAGTTTTTAAAAACATGGCTTTATTAATGCAATAAAATTGCAATATTTTTCTTTTGATAATCTATTTTTTTCAGTCTTTAGTTTATAATTTTTGATTTTAAATATTTATGAATCTCAGGAATCCTTTATTTTTCTCTGATTCACTCCTAGATGGCACCATAAATACGGAATCAAAATTGAATTAAATTATTCGATTAACTTAAAAATATTAATTTTGAATGAACCAGACATCGAAAACGAGTAAGAATGTATAGAAAGAATTCTGAAACCACACTATATTGGTATAAGATCTCTTTCTAATGAATTTATTTTTCTAAAAAATTAGTTTGGTCTAAATCCGTGAAAAGATATAATTACTTTATTTATATAAATGTTGCGACACTTTTGAAGAACTGAAAGAAAAGTGGTATTATATTATTGTATTAATAATAATTTTTAGCTTGAGCATTGTTATTTAAGATAAATGAAAATATTTAATGAATTTTAATTATTAGTAGAAATATCTTCGAACTGAACTGTTATTTTTGGTTTAGAATTGCAAACTGAAATAAAACAGCAGAAATATATCGTATAAAATTTTATAAATTCCAATGTTTGTTATTGTTACTCCGATATTTGTTAAGTTTCTTAGAATGCAATAAATAATTTTAAAGAAACAAAGCATTATAATTTATTCATTTGCTTACTGTTAAAAAAGGTATTAATAGGTATTAGGTACTAATAAAATTATGTTTTTTAAAAAATATCTACTCTTGTAATAAATAGGGTCGACCAAAGTATTTATAGCTATTTGGCTATGTAAGTTATTTTAAGTAAATAAATAATTTATTTTTAATAATAAATTTTTATTTTTATGTATAAATAATTTATTTTATAAACTTCAAGCTGATCATCAAAAAAAAATATTCCAGTGAAATGCTTCTTTAGCACTAAATTTGCACTACAAAATGCTACAGAACGAAATTAACTGTTTTACAGGACTGCTTGTTACTTAATGAGAAAATGTAAAAATTGTTTGAAACAATTTTCTTTTTTCTTTCATATAATACGCGCTAGTGAAAAAAAATTTTAATGATTCAACTCTCTGGAGCATCGTAGAATGATGCTTCAGAGAGTTTAGAGAGTACTAGATTAGTTTTAGAACTAATTTATCTATCTTTATTTTATTTCTAAATTTTGTATGTGAACAATATACAGCTGCTTTTCTTTATAAATCAGCTGTAAATTGCTCAAAAAAATGGATTTAATGTATTGTAGTACTATGCGAGTTTATAAACCCACTAAATAAGTCAATGAAAAGCTCTGTTGCAAAATATATTTAAAATATGTTTACAACATTTTTTAATATTGGAGAACGAATTCTTATGAATTTATATAATTGAAGAATTAATTCTTTGAATTTTAAAATGCTGTTTATTCAAAATTAAATTGTATTATTAATATAATGCTTTAATAATAGATTTTAGATCTAAGTATTTAAAATTTTCGCATCGTTGAGTAAATTCCATACATATCATAATATGACAACTTCCATAAAAAGTAATCGTTGAAAAAGAAATTCTTGTCTATCTAAGCCAAGCTTTCTCAAATTTTCTTTTCCTTCTCTTATTATAGAAAGATGGAAGGGAATTGGCGAGCAGAAGAGAGCTGAAGTTGAAATAAGAAACCATTAAAAATAAATATAGAAAATGCGAAATGAAAAAGGAAATATCGCATGGAAAAATATTAATGTATGAAGTAATTTTTTTTCGTGAAATCGGATTTCTTCGGTTTATATCACTCAAAATCATCACCAGAAAACGATAAATTTACGGTATGAAAAAAGAGAACATTTTGGATATTACTGCGAATTTATATTTATTCCAACGAAAATATTTGGTTCTTTAATTGAAATGAAAATTATTTTTTATTTCTTGATATAAATGATTTTTTAACATGGAATATTTTTAATTTATAAATTGAATTACACTTGATGCAAAAATTGTTCATTACTCCAGACTAGAGTAATGAACGATGTGTCAATGTGTTTCTTAGACTGTGAACCCAAAGCAACCAAAATTAACAACTTTCATTGGTAGTTGTTATATTTGGTTGCTTTGGATATTAGGCCTTTATAAAAATATTTTATTTGAATTATTAAGTAAATGTGAATTAAAACTTTAACTTTTTCAATAATTAAGGAATATGTAATGGTGTTAAAAATGAATTTCTATATCATTTCAGAATGAAAAAAAAATTCATTAACTATTGGTTGATGCCAATTTTATTTTTGTAGAATTTCTTTTTTGTGATAATACATCTAACAAATTGTACTGTTGTGACTTATGGTACTTTACAAGCCCGTTGAAAGTTATCTGTCAGAGATTTAAGCCGAAGGAGCACCTCTTATTTTTTCAGAAGCACCAGTTTGGACCAAGAGTTCGACTTAGCTGCATCATGCGTCACATTCGCTTGCCCAACGCCCAGTCACGGGGAAGACGAGCTAACCCTATGCCAGGACGCCGGCATTTAAAAATATATTTTACAATATAGCATTGAATTATTTTAATAAATTTATTTATACTTACACGAATGGTGAGGATATTTAATATATTCGTTATATACATGTTATAGTTACTGTATAAAATTTTAAAAATAATACTAAGTTCAATAAAAAAATGATTAGAAATTCAAATTGTCTGGACAGAATAAAAAAATCACGAGACTTAATGTTTTTCAATATAACTTTTTTAATGTGATACTATTTTATTTGTAAATTATATAATATGAAATTGTTATACACATAATGTAATGGCTGATAGAATTGTTAGACGTAAATAAGACAAATAATTTGATTCTAAAGTACTATCAGGTTATAAATGTTTTCAACTAGAGATTCTTTTCTTATATTTTGTTCAATGTGATGAGTGTAAGATCAAGCAGAAGAAGGAACACTCGCCTTTTTTTTGTGTCCATCTTTTCGTGAATGCAACGCAAAAGCAATTTTACCTAGAATAATGAATTTTTTTAATCAGGAAAAAGCATAACTTGGTGTAATTATTTTTCTTAAAATGAGACATTCCTGGTGCTGGACAAAATTTAATTACATCTTCTATGTTACTCATTAAATTCAAACTTAGAGAAAAGTTCCATTATTAATTCCATTGGGTTATTTCACTTCTGTATTTAGACATGAGAAAAAGGGAGATAAATGAAAAGTATTTCTTAATCATGTGTAGAGACATGCAAATATAAGAGAATTTGGCAATATTATCTTAACCACTATATATACAGTAGCCTAGATATACATTTCTTTTATTATAATCTCTGATAGCGGAATAGTAATGTGCCTTCTTTTGAGAAGGTAATTACAAAAATTCTTATTTTGCGATTATAGATACAATTGTTATATCTATATTGTAAATGCACTGAAAGTTTTGTAGAGAGTGCTAGATATTTCAAGATTCTATTTCGAACTCGAAATCATAAATATGCCTTGTCATAATGAGTCATTTGAGCCAGCGTCACCCTGTTCTCACTATTCCATTAAATTTCGTCTGAGGTGATCAATATATCATGTATAATTTAGCTTCATCGGACATATTTGAGCCCGCATCTCCCTCTTCCTATTTCTGCTTCAAATTTCTTCTTAGGTCATTGATATGTTGCGCATATTCAGCTTCATTCAGGAATCATATATTCATATACGATTCCTGAAGAAATATGAAACTATTTCTGGACGTATTTTTAAATTTTTATCATATAAAGGAGAAGACCTTGAATATTTGAAGCTTCGCTTAGTTTTATCCCAACGCTAAAGGAAGGATGCCTGTCTACCCAAATGCTCATATTTAATGGGTACCAAGCCCATGTTTAATATTATGCTTGGTATAAGAACTTTTGAACCTGGATTCTTCTGTTCTGTAGATAAAACCGTACCATCAAGTCATATATGTTTCTTCGTTCAGAGGAGGTCACCAATTTTGACTTTCTCATATTCGTAATACAGTTTATATAGTATATAACTTATTTATATTAACATCCCGTTTTAAAGCAACAATAGAGCTATTTTGGGACCTGATTTTGAACCGTTGTTAAATAACGAAGGGGATATCTAAGCACCCCCTCTCCAAGCTTGCATACCTCACCAACGGGAGTAGTATTTGCCCCCTACGGATTTAACGTGCACCAGACTCGCTTGCATGACGGTTCGGTGTTCATAGTACAGAGAAAATATAGCAACCATCAAAAATTTCGAACTCGAGATTTTGATGAATCACCACGTTTTAGATTTATATGAGTTCAGAAAGCGCACTTTTTGAAAATGACCGCTATCTGTAATAAAGATAACTAATTTCACTCTTTTTTACTCTCGAAATTTTATTCTTTAGTGTTCGAGAAAACGAGAGATTTTTTTCTGAATTAATTAAGAATATTCTCCGAAGTTATAAATCCTTAAAGTCCCTTTGTACAAAGTTTTATTATATTTCGATAAAGCTGAAGTGACAATACAACTGTAATCACGAAATTACATATGAAAATCGAACTTTTTAGGCCATTCCGTTTCTCAGTTATCGCATTTACATGAACTCCAAAGTGCAAAAAGACAGAAGGTCAATTTCTTGCCAAATTCGATACAAATCTTAATTTTAGATGCGAAACATATGCACCTATTTTTTAAATCTAATTCTTTTCATTTGTTCGTTATTGATCTATATTCAAACAGTAAGACAGACGGATTTCATCAGAATGGATTTCTTTCAAATTTTGATAAAAACCTGAAAGTTTGGTGTATATAACATGTACCAAATTCATATTGCCTAGATCAAAGTGTTACTGAATTATCACACCAACAGACAAAATTTAAAAAGTATCTTCGGACTCATAGCGAAATTTTTCATGATTATAATACTTTATCCTTCTTATACTCCGTATATGAGAAAATAAAAATTGCTCTCAGCAGGATAAAACTTCTGATAATGGACTAGGAGGAGAATTCTCCTTTCAACGTTCTTGCACATTAGCATATATACGAGTATATCTCAGCTTGTGTTGCTTTGTTGGAAGTTGAAGCAAGCCACGCGTTTTGGATGCCTTATTTCCAATCGATTAGATTCAACATTTTATAAAATACTATACTTTTAGTGATGTGATCATTTATCAAATTTCATATTCTTCCGATGTTCTAATTTCTTTCTTATCACGTTTACCAAAATCGTTGAATATTTTAATTTCTGCATCCTTTTGTATCTGACGAATGACAATCAACTCTTTCACAAATGTAGCCATATATTGGATGCAGATCTATAAAATTGGTAATAAAATCATGTGTTAAATATTCTTTTATCTAACCTTCGCATTTTTCCACAGTGTTCACATACACGGGGAAGGACAGACGTATAGTTTTTGCTTTGTTTCATTTGGCTAAAATTTAATAGAAAATACAAACTTGTGAAAAAATGACTGCTTCTTTGCAATTTTGTGTCCACTAATACATATAAATCCAAAAATATTTATTTTTTTGACTCGTTGAAATCTGAGTCCCTAAATTACAATATATAGTGTAGGGAGGTAGATAAGCTTCGTTTTAATGTATTTCATACATAAAAAATAAATTTAAAATTTTGATAAAAAAGATTACACATCATACTTTGCTGATTTATCACGTTGTATTTTTTTTATAATTTACTCTGTATATTAGCCAATATAACTTCAAAAATATTTATTTTTGGAACTCAGAAATATTAAAGTGTCCCATAAGTTTCTTTCCTATTTCTAACATGAAATGAATTCACAATATTTACTGTTTCATATATTATTTATTTTATTTGTCCTTTTTGCTCTATTACCTTCTTCCATCTCTCAAGAAACCTCATTATGCCTTCTTTCCGAAACTTCTGTGTTTTGGACAAGAAATAATCTTGGAGGCGCGCTTTTATTTCGCTGATGGATTTAAAGCGCTTATTGCGAAGAGAATTTTTTTAAGGTTATACAGAAGTAACGTTGTAGTTGTTGTCTTTATCAGTAAAACTAGTGCAGTGTGATCAAATTGATCCCAAAGTGTCCAACGCGGCTCTGGCCACATCTTTAATCTCCGTGGAATGGAGGAGTTGGTGTAGGGAACTGAGATGGATCCTGAAGAGCTTCGCCGGTATTTCGTTCATGTTGCTGTTTTTGTCTTGTCCAGTAAAAGTAATGAAGTGGAATCAAATTGATCCCAAAGTGTCGAAGACAGCTCTGGCCACATATTTAATCTCCGTGGAATGGAGGAGTTGGTGTGGGGGATTGAGATGGATCCTGAAGAGCTTCCCCAATATGGCAGAGCAATTAAAGATGTGGTCGGGAGATTGTTCAGTGTCTGTGCAGTAAGCACAACCCCTGTAGTTTCGATGGCCATCGGGATATATTTTCATACCCTTCAGGTGTTTAGTTCTCAAGCAGGCTATGGGTGGGGAGATATTACATTTACAATTTAGGGAGGGTTGGAGTGTTTTTGAGAAGAAGCACGAAGTAGTCTGCTGCTGGCTGTTGCATAGAAGGTCAGGCTGTTGGAGAATTAAGAGTTATGTCGGGTCTCCTTGTCGAGGATTCAGCTTTCTTTTTGGAAACGATGTCGACGTGGGTTGATATCCGTTGAAGACTGCAGGCCATTTGGGTCTCGGTTATTGTGTTTAAGAGTCGGATGATATCTTGGGTGAATGGTGAATTGCCTGTTAAAATGACCTGGAGGGCAGTACAATGTCCGAGAATAATAAAAGTTACAGAAGTAATAATTGGATGGAAAGAGATCTGGAGTGTTTGCAGGGTATTGTAAAATATCCAATCAAACAGTAAGAGCTTTTCTTTAATGCCATATGTGTTTCGCGTTATCATGATGAAAAACAACGCCTCATCGATTCATTAATTCTGACCTTTTTTGCTATAGCAGCTTTTAATTAATCGAATAGATGAAATTTATTGTCTCACTTTGAGGAAGGAGCTCTTAGAATATTACGTCTTTCCAATCCCACGGAATGAATAAAATAACTTTTAAAATCCAAGTTTCACCTCAAGGGACGTCTCTTTAAAAACGCGATGAAAAAGAAACTTTTAGGACACTCTAATATCTAAATTGTGTATATTCATCACAAATTTAGGGACAAAATTTTTGAAGATTATAATAATTTCTTTTTAAATATTTCGAATGTTAGCAAGTAATAAAACCCAAGTATAACTTTTAATAATTTTTTTTCTTTGTTGGAAATATTTCTGATATTATATTAAATTTAATTAAATTTTCTTGGTTATTCGTTAGATGTAAGCTTGGGAAAAATGTTTAATTATCCTTTTCTGTCGCGGTGAATGTTATTTCTTTTCCCTCGTTAGGTATATTATTGCATTCAAGAATCTCATTATGCTGCAATGCAGAGCAAAGAAAAAATGTATGATGCGAAGAATTTTGCTAACAGAAACGGGGTTCTAAAAATACTTTGTTCTTTTTATAAATTAAAACCTTCCCTGAAAATTTATAAACTCGTCCTTTTTTTTGATGAAATTGTTAACAAAAATGTTTGCGTTTTAGATTTATTATAGATTTTTACAAATTAGCTATACATTTTAGGGGAAAAAGTTCATAAGGCAAAATGATTATGTTTTAGTTTTTCGAATGAGAATGACAGTTATTTCATTAATTATGTTTATCAAACAATTCTATTTATGAAGTAGGATTTATATTTCGTTAATTTTATATTCCCAATAATCTGCATGTAATAAGATTATAAAATTTCGGTACAGTACTCGTTACTTTTAGTAATAGAATGAGATTTAACTTAAACCGCAGAGTAAGGATATTTGTTTTTAGTATTTTCCTTTGTGCAGTCTGGCGGCAGTGGCCTGGTGTTAAGGTTTCATGTTCGAGACTCGATTCCACCAAAGAACTGTCTTGTAAGTGGGTCTAGCGCGCAAACGTCGCGGCCAAACTTCATCCAGCTTCTATACCACTTCTTGGTATAGAAGTTTGGACAGGATGTGCATCTTCGTCATCTAACCACGGTTCAAAATTACGAGGTCCCTCCGAAAATAGATCTGTGTTGCTTTAAAAACGGGACGTTAATATAACTAAACTAAACTATAAAAAAATGAGTAATTTTCTTTTGTGAAAATAAATTTTAACAAAGTTTTCGTTTATAATCTGGTTTGTAAAATGCACAATGTTGAATTTATTATTAGAAAAATATTTTAACACGAATAAAAATATAAATTGTGTGAAATATTCTATAAAAGGTTTGATATGTACAGTAGAAGCTCTTTATTCGTGGGTTATATGTTCCATAAATATGCCACAAATACAGATACCGTGAATACGGAATGGTAATTTGTATGGGATTATAGGGGATACGTTCCTAGGTGACAAAATAGAAAAAAAATATATATAAAAAAATCAATTTAATTGAAATTTTTGAACGTTTTGATTAATTATCTTAAGGTTTGGGTAATGATTTGAAGAATTTTGTAATTTTCTCTTGCTTTTCAGTTTTTAAAAGTTTGTATTTATGTCTCTTATGCCTTCCTTAACCGATCATCTGATTGCAATGAAACTTGGTCAGCTTATTGTTTACACATACATGTTGTTTACACATATAGGCATAGAATAATTATCTACAAATTTAAAAAAAATTCTAATCTCAACCGCATTTATTTACCAAGGATGAATCTCCAAAATATTCACCAAGGAGACAATAGATTCTGTAGGAAAGCTAAATATAAGTTAAAGATTAATACTTTGTAGCTATAATACGCAAATGTCATGCAAGTCATTCTCAGATTATTCACAGATTACGCGAGAAAGTTTTGTTGAGACCAACCCTGGGGTTTTTAAATTTTAATTGAATTTTAGTGTTTTTCGCAAAAAATATTGTAGAACAAATAGTTTTGCACCATCTTAGTTTTCAAAAACTTATTTTTCCAAGTATATTAATTATTTTATGGTATAAATATATTTTCCATGTTTAATCAATTTTAAAAGAAAATATTTTAATCACATTTTCTAACAATAAATTTGATAATTTTGTACGAATATTAAACGAATTACGAGATACAGTAAATAATTCCTTTCAATACCGTTCTGAAAGAACACCAAGTTTTACAATTCTAAATGAATAAACAAATATAATATATAAAAATGAATATTTGTTATTTCATATTTTATATACTGTCGTACCGTTAATCCTATTTCAATAAAATATTCCCAAATTATTAACTGATTTTACTGAATATTATTTTTTACCAGCTTGTAGGCTATAAACTGAAGCAATAATTTTTGTCTGGAGAGTCAGTTTCCATCTTAGTAAATGAATTTATTTTCATATTAAAACCGTTATAATTAATAAGATTTGATCTTATATGCTTTACAAATAATTAAATTTTTATTTTAATGATATACTTTTTTGAAAAATTACAGATTTACTCTTTTTATTTCATTTTATTGCTGAATTTTCTGAATCGCTAAATTATTTTTTCATTTCATTGCTGAAATATTTTTTTGTCTGCTTTGGAATTGTGACTATAAAAGATTTATTTATGCCAAAGATATATGTACTAGGGTTTGTCAATGTTTCCTTGAGTTCGTGATATTTGCATGTTTTTTTGGATTTAATGAACAGACATTTTCGAAAAGATCACGTTCTCTTTCTTTGGAATTTGATGTGAATATTTTGATAAATTTTTTTTATAAAGGAAATCGACTAGTTAAGTGTCTGCTACAAATCTATAGAGAAAATATTTTTCTTCGCCATCCAGCTAACAGAGAATCGTGTAACATTTAAAGTAGTTTGTAGCGTGCCATTTCATGATCTGAATTGGAATAAAAAATACAAATTCTTTTATCTTTTATCACGTATTCTACATTTAGTTCTACTATTTATATCCCTCTATTATACAATTTTTTGTAAATTATTTTTGTATTGCATTTTATTGACTTTGTGATTATGTATAACGAATCACCTAACCTATGACATTCGAAATTTGTTTTGCCAATCTGAAATTATCAATGAAAATTATTATTACGCCATATAAATATTTATATTAATAAGACAAAAAATAACAAGAAAAGCTTTAATTAACACCAAATTAACAGGAAATGAATTTAAAGCAAGATTCTTTGTTAATTGTACTTGAGAAATACTGATGAATAACTTTCCGGTTTGTTTACCTTTTTCTAGTTACGAAACTTGTTCGTTTCTAAGCTAGCAATTGTATGAATAATAAAGTAACACACGTGTTAAACTTGCTTTTTTTACATAGTAATAGAGCTTACAACGCTATCAGAAAGAGAAAAAAAGCTTCGAAGACTGAACGAAAATTAGGCTTGAAAAGAAAAACCGTGAAGCTGCTAAGTAAAGGCAAAATGCTAAATCTTAATTAAATATTTAGATATTGGAGATATACATAAAATATTTTCACATTGTGGTACTTTGAGTTTTGAATAAGAAGCAAGCCAATCGGAAAATATATATTATCATCATGGAAAGGTTAAGCTTCCAGCACTAAATGAATGCTCAGTGGACTTAAAAAACTTTGAAACTGTTGAACAACGCGTACCATTTCAAACAGCATACGAGTTAGCAAGCAATGGGAGAATTTTCCTAACTATTTATGAGAAGAGAAAATGTTTACATGAGAGTGTCTGTTAGGGACCTTTAATCCAGAACTACGAAATTTTGTGCGAGGATTATTCAGATGGATGATTATGTGTAAAGGTGACAGAAGTTTCATTATGTAATAGAACTATTTTATAACAATAAATACTGTTTCTTTTACTCAATTAAACAGTCATCATTTTCTGGTTGATCCCACTATAAATGAGATGAATAAAAGTGTACATTTGGGAGTCACTATTTTTAAAATTTTAATTAATTTAAATTTTGACGTTTTGACGGGTTTTTTTGCTCGTGTAAGAACATGCTACTAAATAAAACTAATTTAGAATTAATTTTAAAATTTTTAAAAAAATGGATGCCATATTTTAATTAATTTTTAACAATAGATTTCATTGCTGTGCGGAGTTTTGAGCCGTTTTCATATTTCTATCAAATTGTTAGTCGTAATCTTCCCTTCTTCAAAGTAAAAACCGATTCTTTTCATTACATGCTGAGCTAATGTACAGAAGAAAATGTCAAATTACTTTACCCACAAAGAGAACATGCAATTTGAAATCGATTACTCAGTCCAGTTTTTAATGTTACTATGATAACATAAGATTCAATTTCAGTTGGAAAATCCATCTATATAACTATCGGTACTGGGGCAGAAACCACTAAAGTAACCCTTTTTCAATATCTGTCTCAATTTGGATTTATTGAAGTATTTTATTGAATTTTATAGAAGATTCAGATTTTATTAAAGGAATCATTAGCATCAAGTTATGGAAAAAGATTTCATTGAAATTAAACACAATTGATATTTTTATAGAACCAACAGTATGCCGAAGAATACTATTTATTTAAAAAAAAATAAAGTAATTAATCGCATTCATCATTTTTTTTTCTTATTTTAAATTCTGGAATTACTTACTTTACATTCTTCCCTAACGAATTTGCTAACATCATAACTATAGGAGAACAATTGCAAGAAACTACAGTTCTGAATGCTAGATCCTAATTTTTAACAACAAAATGCTTCATGAAAGCGCAATTCCATATTAAAACGCATAAATGCTTTCTATATAACAATTTTTTATGACCTGTAATGAAAGCTTTGTCCCAATCTCACATTAATATCCAACTTCGATGGAATCGCAAGTAGCAAGCCAGAAATCAGACTCTAACAAACATCATTAGAATTATTGTTTGTTAAACAGAAAATGAAATAAGGAAATATTTAATCCCAATAGCCAATATAATTCAGCCCAAGGAAAACTTTTTAACACTTTAATCTCAACACCGATTGCTTTAAAGAGCTGTTTCTCTCAAAGTTTTGAACGAAAAATCAATGCCAGCTTCCTGCATAATCTCTAAAAAAAGTGAATATATTTGTTCATTTGTTATAAAGAAGTTTTATTTAAAAAAAGTAGAAGCATAATTTTCCACGAAATACAAGTTTTGGGATATTTTTATTTATTTATTTGACAATGAAAAGAAATGTGACTGTAAATAGTGTTATTAATTTTTTCAGTATTTAATTTTATTTTGATATTTAAAAAAGATTTATCCCTTATCTTGCAAATATTTGCCATTTTGATTTTTTTTTTCTATTTTTTATTGGCTGAATACTTTCACAACTGTTCACTAAAACGTTTTCTTTCCTTTGAAAAAAAGTATCCTTAAGTGCTTTTTTCTTTTTTTTTTCCCCATTTTTTTTTGTGTGTGGTATTCTGAAATGTTTTGTGCTGTTGATCTACAGATTTCTTGCAAAAGTCTAATCTAATTTAAATATGTTTTAAATAAATTTGCAATTGAATTTTGATGAGAATGGGCACACATTTTCTCTTTAAAAATAATAAGCATTTACAGGAAATAAATTTTCATCAAAAATGTAAATGTTTATTATTTTCAGGAAAAAGTGTTTTCACCCTCATCACACCAAATTGCAAATATAATTACAATATTCCTACAGTTATTCAAACTTTTCTTTTCATATTCTCTAAATAGTATGCTTTTTAAGAGGAAATGTCGAAAACCCAATCTTTTCCTCTTGGGCTTCATTTATAGAACTGGTAAACTATTATTCTTAAGGTTTCCTTCATTATTTTTTGAGAATTGGGTTAAACATTATTTCTTCGCTTCGTTCAACGTAAGATAATCTCAAATATTAATTATTTTATAAATATCGATTGATCATTATTTTTAGTTTAGGAATTTATTACAAAAACATTAATTTTTTACTAGAATTTAATAAAACGCGTCATTGGAATCTATGGATTACTCGTAAACATAATACAATTCCTTTGTTAATTCGGATATTTTTTCGTATGCTCAGTATATCTACTGTATTCTGTATTTACATAACTAGATTAAATGGGCTATTGTGAGATATTCCCTTTTATATAATTATTTTATGCTAAGGAAATATTTTATATGCAAGAAGGAAATTGCAGTTTAAAAGAAATATTATGAATATTTATAAAAATTTTATATATTTCTTTGTATATTCTATAATATAAAATTTTATTATTATATATATATATATATATAAAGAAATGTTATTAATAAAAAAATAATCCCTTCTCTTAATCAGTATATGTTGAAAATAGATGTCAATAATCCGAACACAATGCGCATGCATGAATTATGAATTTTTAATGGCAAGTATGGCTTTGCAAATGCGTAAATTTTCTACACCAGTTGGGGTAACGCTACGCAAGTTAGAAATTTTTAATTTCCATTATATTGTTTTATTTTTATTCAAAAGTACTTCAGAATGAATCTGGAGGATCAATTAATTAACAATTTTTCACTTTAAATGAGTAAAGTTCATCTCTTTTTACAACCTCCAGCGTGTATTCCTAGCGTCTATTTCAAAAATGACTGGTCCCGCATTTAACTTTAGGCCCAAGTTTTAATTTCATATCTATCTCGATCTTGTTAATCTTCCAATTGAATAGTGTTAGCAGAAGTAAGGAAGTAGAAGTAAATAAGGAAACTATCATATTCTTGAATTATTATATTCTTTACAGAACAAAGAATAAATAAAAATCATGCTACTAAATCATGTCCTGTCGTTCATGGCGAACGACACGACCTTCACACTTCCTCCCTCGTCGTTATCTCTTCGTCTCTCTCGTGGTTTCAACCCCTCGGACACCACATGACCTTTCTACTTCTGACCGGTTTGCAGCTTTCATCGTTGGGACCCGAGGAACGGAGGTATTATAAATTGCATCAAAAATTAAGGGGGGGGGGAGAAAAAAGAAAAAAAAGGGGGAGAAAAAAAAAGAATCGTTTCAAATGATTAGCCGAAAATATGATAAGCCTAATCTTTTTAGTGTGGGAAAAAATTGCAGCCTTACTCATCTGGCAGTGGGGAAATGAAAAATTTTTTTCTCGAGAAAGTTAGTTTTTAATTAATAATTAAAGCTAATTAAAATTTTTAAAAAAGGGACTCCAGATGCACATACCTGCATACCTGCCTCCAGGGTATACATGTACCAAATTTGGTTGCTGTAGTTCAATTGGTCTTAGCTGTAGAGCACCAACACACACACATTGAGCTTTACTATAAGTATAGATATATTTATGTCAAATTTCATAACTCTAGAGCAAGCGATTTGATCTATAGAGAGCAAACATATCAATACGCACTCTTCTTTATTAATTACAGAGATAGAAATTTAAATTATTCATGGAATTGCAATATTGTTATTTTCTAACCTAATATGAACACACGCACCAGTTCCAACGAAACGGTATCGATTTTTGCTCCAGCCTGATTCCCTCCTTTATATCGCCCAGACATAACATCCTAGGATGAAACTGAGAAAATATTGTCGTTTCAAAGCAGAATTCTTCATAAAGGGTGCATAAAATCCACTCAAGACGCTTGTGGGAAAACATTTTATAATTAAAAGCATTTCCACTGTACACACAATTATACGGAAATTAGAAACCGATTTTCTATTTACACCAAGACTGCTATATTAGATTTCCACCTGCGCTGCATAAAGAATGTTTTGGCATGCAAGGATAATGATGGAACTGCAGCTGGCTCGAATGTGTAAGCAACTATCCACGCTTTTACGTTTATACTAGGAGACTAACACAGAAATTTAATTATGTATAACCATCCATTTGCAGTCGAGAGTGCTTCGGCTGGAAAGTATTATCCTATCTGTTGGGGAATCCGTCGGAAGTATAATTAATTTCCAACGTCCAATCTGCGGTAGAGTCGAACACTTTATTATTCTAATGTGCGTAAGGTGGCGAAAAGTAGAATTTCATCCGATCTTTTATTATCGTTAGTTTTGTATGTGAACATGAGAAGATAAGTCTCAAATGTTTATATAATAGTAATTTATTCTTATAAAATGACATATTCTGGACAATTATAGTACTAAAAGGAGTGCAGGATGGAAACAAAATTGGACATTTTGTCACGAAATCCAAGTTTATTATTTATCTAGTTTACAATTTGAAACACTGCGTGTTTTGGTAATTGATGGATTATTGCTCTATGAAGGAATAAAAATTGGTTAAATTAAAATTATTCGTCAGTTTTTGTCTATGCACATAAGTTTCAAATGTTTATGTAATAGTAATTTATTTTAAAATATCATATGCTATTAAATTATAATGCTGAAATGATTGCAGAATAGAAAAGAAACCAGACACTTTGTCGCGAAACCCAAATTTGTTAGTAGTCCAATTTCTAATTTAAACCATGGGTTGTTTTTTGTAACTAATAGAACATTTCTCTATAAATGAGTAAAAGCCGGGTAGATTAAAACTATTCGTTGGTTTTGTGCATGCATATTAAAGGATAACTTTCAAATGCTCATATAATAGTAATTTATTTTTATAAAATAACACATTGTAGAAAATTATGGTACTAAAAGGAGTGCCGGAAGAAAACGAAACCGAATATTTTGTCACAAAACTCAAATTTATTGGTAATCTAGTTTACAATTCAAGCCACTAGGGTTTATATAATTGATGAAGCAATACTTTATAAATAATTCCTAAGACGATGTAAAATGCTTGGCGTGTCATTCATTTTCCAGGAATTCAGTCGTCAAGCGATGAATTACATTTTCTGGCACCATTTTTGAAGGTTCCAATTCAAAATATTTTTTGCAAAAGTTTGCTTCCCCACGTCTAACTGTTAAATCCTTAAATAAAAAAAATGGCCCAATATTGAAAAAAACACTTTTACGTCACTAAAAGTTACAACTAACTTATATAAAGAATATTTCCAAGGTTTTACTTAAAGGGCCGTGGTGGTAAGATCACGGCTTCGGACCCTAAAGGTTTCAACCTCGTGAGCCAATTCCGCTGAAAAACTGCCGTGTAAGTGGGTATGGTACACGTTAAATTCACCAAGACCAAATGTCTTCCTGCTTATATGGTGTGATAGTTTAGAAAGGGAGGTGCCAGCTCAAGTGTGCGGCTTCGTTATCCAAACGCAATTCAAAATTACGAGTTCCGTTCCAAAATAGCCCTGGTGTTGCTTTAAAATGGGGTGCTTATATATCTAAACTAAAAACCAAGGTTTTACTCACACAAACTCTTCTTTTATATGATACATCGTTCCAATAATTGCAGAGACATCTGGTGTTTAAATTGTAATTCATTATACCAACATTTTCCTGTAAAAACAAAACAAAACGAAAAGAAGAACGGTTTTATTTAAATGAGCAAGCTGTTTCCTATCATAATTCATTTTCCAGACTTTAATTTTTAAACTTTATTCGGAGACTTTTGAAAAAGTTTGTTCCTTAAAACAGATTAAGAGCATTATATAGTTTATATTAATTATTTACAAATATAAAGATAACGAAGAATTGCAATAAAAGCATTCTTTATAGAGGAGCTACATAGAAAAAAAAAGATCCAGAAAGAAAGATAGAGAATAAAAAAAGAAAGACCATGAAATGGCAAATATAAATATGCTTTTAAGAACACGGATAAAAGAAAGAACATGAAATCCCCCTCCCCCAAAAAAATAATTAATTAACAGAACAGGAATAGTATCCCCAAAACTTTCACTTATACTCTAGCATTAATTTTTTATCCGCTTCTCTCAAAACATTGCTGACTTTTCGGTAAGGCTGCAAATATCTGCATGTCATTGATGAACGATAGTTACGAAATATAGATCTTTAGTGTGTATCTAGCCTCTTTACTGAATCTATAGAGATAATATGTATTTTGGATGACGTTTTGCAGCTAGATTGGCAGGGGATTACAATTGTAGTTATAAGATAACTAGTCACAAACAAGGTTGTGAATTTCATTAATTTCATTCATTCATCTCATTCATTTCATTAATGTATTTTGTTTACATGCATGCAAAAGTATCGAATGATGAACGGTGAATCCTTTTATAGATTTTTTCAAAATTTGATAGCAATGTTTTAACTGCTAAATTTGCATACGAAATTTTATTTACATAGCTCTTATCATCTTACAGCTAGATATTTCCTTTGTACTTGAAAACCAAACAAGCAATTATTATGAATGGATTTCTTTTAGTATTTGATAGAGAAGTATAAATTTGGTTATAAGTCCATATACCAAATTTTATTAGTCTAGTTCAATGTGTTTTTGTTATCTACTCATGGGCAGAGAAATATGATTGCAAAAATGTGTTTTCAGTATTGATTGCAAAAATTTATTTTCAGTATTGATTGCAAAAATGTGATTTCAGTATTAAAAAAAAAACGACGATTCGTCAAAATTTCGAGTCGATTTTTTTTTAATGGCTGATCATAATATGTTTTCCTTACTTAGTATGCAGGAGCATATAAATGACATGTTGATATGCAAGATATCGTTATTAGTCCTATGATAGGTCCATAATACGATCTGATTCAGTTTTAAACATATATATTACTTTACATTAATCCGTGATGCATGCTATTTGTTAATTGTAAACTATAAAAAGTAATGCCTATGTCCTGGATTAGGGGTAGTGGGTCTTCCCCGTGATCTGGTCTTCCAGGTTTGAGTCCTGGATCGGGCATAGTTGTTCCTTACTCAGTGAGGTGTGTGAATGTATCCTCCTGTAAAAAGGAGTTGTGCAAAAGAATCTGTGAGTGTCATCTTCAAGTGAGCTAGAAGTCAGACTTCTGACCTCGGGTGCTGTATTGATTGGATTTTGAAATGTTAGGAAATAAACGTTCATATATGGCGCTAGACAACTAGAGCGAGTGTAATTAAAAGAGTTATGTCATTCGAATGTTTGCTCTTGGAGAAGAAGGAGTTACTGAGCAGAGTAACTCGAACGAATCTGCAATAAATTTGTTGTTAAGTTTTCTATTTTCCTATTTATTCAAAGCACTTACGAACTAGCCACGACAGGTTCTAAGGATTCTCTACCCTCTGAAGCTCCTGCACCCTTTTTTCCATTATAACATAGACACGATATTATCATCATCATCAAGGAGTGTAATGGAATTTAACAATCACCATAAACAGCCAATTTTCCATTTAATAAAAGCACATTAGGTTCTTAAGTAAATGATGGCCATTTATGTCAAATCTTTGTTAAGTTTGAATAATTTTGAGTCCATCGTTTCCAAATTTTTAGAATTACGCACTACCAATAATTCGAAGTCATTTTTACAGTACTTTCAATAGGAATGTTTAAATTCGGACCACTTTAAACATTTTCTTTTACATTAGTATAAAATTACTACAGATTCAAAATAATGCCTGAAAATTTCTAGAAGACTTCCGACAGACAGTTATTTTTCGGAGAGACAATTGTCCTTGACCAAAATTATTAACTGTTTGTGAATCGTCTGCTTTTAAGTTTTCCTTTTAGTGTTCCAGACTTTGTTTATATGCTCAGGCAACTGTGTCTTTTTTTACATTCTTGTCTTTGTATATATGTTAGAGCTAAAACCCGAAATCAGTCAAAACTTGAATTAACTAGATAAAACGCGTTTTAATTAATAATGCTGGAGAAAACCGGTTATTTTCTAGTTATTTCCGGTTCTTTCCAGTTAAAACCGCATTAATCTAGATTTTTTACTTGTGAAATAATTAATATAAATGAGTACAATAAAGTATCAATAAAGTATAAATATAAAAAATAAAATTTTAAAAAGCAAGTAAAGTACAATTAAAAGATAAATAATATGGTATTTTTTCTTTAAATAGTGGTTCTTTTCTCAAACTATGTTTTACGAAATATAGTTTAATACAATAATTTTAGATACTATTCGTTTCAGCTTATTGAGACGACCACTTTCCGACGATTCTATCTCAAACAGGGGTGAGACACAAAAGAATGATCGCATTTTCGGAATTCTTCATCATTCTTTTGTCTTGATTTTTACACTATTAAATACTTTTTCGCTCAATATTTTTGCACGTGTATGTCCGTATCGTGCCGTTTCTGATTGTATTATCTTATTTTAATTCAGTCTACGAGTAATTCGAATTTATTTTATTACTAGCTGATACACGACGCGTTGCTGCCACAAAAGAAATAATTTTTGAAATGTGGTTCGAAATTTAAAATAGCTATCTTCTTTAATTAGGAATTATAGAAAAAAATAGCATTGATTTTCTTGTCGGTAATGAATACATTCATTGAAATTGAATGATATATAAAGGAAAAGTGTAAATAGTATATATTCTTATTTTTCTTACTTTATAATTCAAGAGCTTTAGGGCAGGCAGTATTTTTTTTCCGCCTTCAGCAGAACAAATAAATTTCTTGATTGTTCCACTCTTAAGCATCCAGCATGCAACTGGTTATGTGAAAAACATGGATTTCTTAGGTTCAGTCTGCACATTTGAAGTGTAATTAATGAGTAGTCAAAGTTTTATCGCGATCATATGAGCGGCACGGCAGCGCATAAGGTACAAACAAACAAAAATTCATTAATCATTGTTTAATAGATTCGGTAAATGAATCCAAAAATATTTTTTATACATTAGATAATTTGAATATGCCTATAACCATCCCGTAAATGCAAATAATAAGTTTTCAAAGTGTTATCGCAATCGGATGAGCGGTACGGCAGCTCATAAGATACAAACAGACAAACATTCATTTTTATTTATATAGATTAAATGTAAACCTCTTTCCATCTTTAATCTCACCTTTATCTTGGCGAATTAAACTTATCCTAACACATGCGCAAAAGCGTGGAAGTTTTGGAATCCACTAGCAAGCAATAAATACAAATGATATTGTTTAACAAATCAACCAAAACTTGCATAAAACCGGTTATTCCTGGTGCTGTCAGTTAGAACTTGTTTTCCTATGTATGCAAATTCTTCCTTGTGCTATTAGTTAAAACCGTTTTATCTATTAAATTTGGATTTTGACTGTAACATTATATATCACTTAGATGCAGAAATTAAATGATTATATTTATATACCAGCGAATTTCATCATCGTTCACGGTTTGAATATGAACTGAGAATTACAACAATTGCTAATCACATGTTTTTATAATAATAATTATTATTATATAATTTTCTGAACTAAATATCACACAAGAATTAAAGTCATCTTAAATATGAAAAGTATGTTGTGATGTAAAATTTAACAGAAAGTAATTTTAGGAGATTTGCGTGAATTTTTTGAAAAGAAATTTATATATGCTTAGATATCATTTTAATAGGAACTAAAAAATATGTTAAAGATGCTTATTTTTTAATTAACACTTAATGTTTTGAAACAATGTTTAATGATTAGAAAACTGTTAAAAAAATGCTTAATTCATAGTCATACAATAAAAATTTTCAAACCTTTTCAGAATATGACATAATTCTATTGGATTAACTATATATTTTGATGGGGTTTTGTGGCAGATCTCGTAACTTTGAAACCTGGTAAGAATAATAATTTGATATTGTTTATTCCTAGATTCTGGGACCCCTAGCCGCGCTTTTTCGCATGTTTCAAAAATAGTTTATTTCGTCAAAGAAGGGTCGGGGTGAGAGGGAAGAAGGAAGATGAGGATGCTTACATTTAGCTAACAGAAGATGGTGATTGGGTGAAATCAGATTATTCATGGAATTAGAAGGCTTAATAGTCCTTTATCCTTCTGCATTCTGTCGCTTAGCGAATTGCAAGCGTCGAAAACTGCTAGTATTGGGTTGTTCGGAAAGTCATTTCGTTTTTTTTGTCAAAATGAAAAGAAATTTTCGTTTAATGAATAAATTATT
>JAPMOQ010019606.1:15604-55227 GCA_026543055.1 Argiope trifasciata | reverse complement strand
GAGTCTTGAAAGCTCAAAACAGATTAGTTATTTTTTTTCTCATTTTATTATTATTTTGAGATAAGTTTCTACAGTTCATCATATTTAATGAACAATGAAAAAATCGGAACTCAAATATTTCGATCAAATTCTTACAGTTTTGTCACCATTTTTCCTTCAGAAGCTCGCGCGCATGAGCTGATCAATTGATATTCTTAGCATTAGGGTTTTTCACCGGATTCCCAATGCCTGTGAAACACGAATAGACGTATTAATAAGTCCAAAGAGCCCAAGCTCTGGTGATGTGTGTGTCTTGGTGGTTAGAGCGATGGACTCCTTTTTATTTTTTATTTTTTTCTTGTGATCAGATCGTGTCTTGAAAGCTCAAAACGGATTAGTTATTTTTTTATCTTATTTTATTATTATTTTAAGTTACGTTTATATATATCATCGTATTTAATGAAGAATTAAAAAATCGGAAATAAAATATTTTGATCAAATTTTTACAGTTTTGTCACCAACTTTCCTTCAGAAGCAACGCGCATGAGAAGATAAATTTATATTTTTAGCATTAGGGTTTTGGACCGGATTCCCAGGAACTGTGAAACACGAATTGACGTATTAGGAAGTTCAAACAGCCCACGCTCTAGCGATATGTAAGGCTTGGTGGTAACAGCGATGGACTCTATTTTATTATTTCTTTTTGCTTGTCCTCAGATCGAGTCTTGAAAGCTCCAAATGGATTTTTTTTTTTTCTTATTTTAATATTATTTTGAGATAAGTTTCTATAGTTCATCATATTTAATAAACAATAAAAATATCGGAAATCAAATATTTCTTTAAAATTTTTACAGTTTTGTCACCATTTTTCCTTCAGAAGCCCACGCACATGAGCAGATCCATTAATATTCTTAGCATTAGGGTTTTGGACCGGATTCCCAGGGCCTGTAAAACACGAATTGACGAATTAAGAAGTCTAAACCACCCATGCTCTTTCGATGTGTGTGACTTGCTGGTTAGACTGATGGACACCTTTTCATTATTTATTTTTGCTTGTCCTCAGATCGAATCTTGAAAGCTAAAAACGGATTAGTTATTTATTTTCTCATTTTATTATTATTATGAGATAAGGTTCTGTAGTTTGTCGTATTTAATGAATAATTTAAATATCGGAAATCAAATATTTCGATCAATTTTTTACAGTTTTTTCACAAACTTTTCTTCAGAAGACCACGCGCATGAGCAGATAAATTGATATTTTTAGCACTAGGGATTTGGACCGGTTTCCATTGCCTGTGAAACACGAATTGACGTATTATGAAGTCCAAAAAGACGACGCTCTATCAATGTGTGCGGCTTGGTGGTTAGAGCGATTGACTCCTTTTAATTTTTTATTTTCGCTTGTGATCAGATCGAGTCTTGAAAGCTCAAAACGGATTAGTTATTTTTTTATCTTATTTTATTATTATTTTAAGTTACGTTTCTATATATCATCGTATTTAATGAAGAAATAAAAAATCGGAAATCAAATATTTTGATCAATTTTTCACAGTTTTGTCACCAACTTTCCTTCAGAAGCCCGCGCGCATGAGAGGATAAATTGATATTTTTAGCATTAGGGTTTGGACCGGATTTCCAGGTCCTGTGAAACACGAATTGACGTATTAAGAAGTCCAAACAGCCCACGCTCTGGCGATGTGTGTGGCTTGGTGGTTAGAGCGATGGACTCCTTTTTATTGTTTATTTTTGCTTGTCCTCAGATCGAGGCATGAAAGCTCAAAACGGATTAGTTATTTTATTTTATTTTATTATTATTTGGAGATAAATATATAGTTCATCATATATAGTGAACAATAAAGAAATCGTTAATCAAATTTTTTGATCAAGTTTTTACAGTTTGGTCACCATTTTTCCATCAGAAGCCCACGCACATGAGCAGATCCATTGATTTTCTTTGCATTAGGGTTTGGACCGGATTCCCAGGGACTGTAAAACACGAATATACGTATTAATAAGTCCAAACAGCACACGCTCTGGCGATGTGTGTGGTTTGGTGGTTAGAGCGATGGACTCCGTTTTATTATTTCTTTTTGCTTTTGATCAGATCGAGTCTTAAAAGCTTAAAACGGATTAGTTATTTTTTTCTTATTTTATTATTATTTTGAGTTAAGTTTCTATATATCATCGTATTTAATGAAAAAATAAAAAATTAGAAATCAAATATTTTGATCAATTTTTTACAGTTTTGTCACAAACTTTTCTTCAGAAGACCGCGCGCATGAGCAGATAAATTGATATTTTTAGCATTAGGGTTTTGGACCGGATTCCCAGGTAATGTGAAACACGATTTGACGTATTAAGAAGTGCAAACAGCCCACGCTCTGGCGATTTGTGTGGCTTGGTGGTTAGAGGGGTGGACTCTTTTTTATTTTTGCTTGCCCTTAGATCGAGTCTTGAAAGCTAAAAATGGACTGGTTTTTGTTTCTTATCTTATTATTATTTTGAGATAAGTTTCTATAGTTCATCGTATTTAATGACGAAATAAAAAATTGGAAATCAAATATTTTGATCAATTTCTTACAGTTTTGTCACAAACTTTGCTTTAGAAGAACGCGCGCATGAGCAGATAAATTGATATTTTTATCATTAGGGTTTTGGACCGGATTCCCAGGGCCGGTAAAACACGAATTGACGAATTAAGAAGTCCAAACCACCCATGCTCTTTCGATGTGTTTATCTTGCTAGTTAGACTGATGGAATCCTTTTTATTATTTATTTTTGCTTGTCCTCAAATCGAGTCTTGAAAGCTCAAAACGGATTAGTTATTTTTTTTCTCATTTTATTATTATCTTGAGTTAAGTTTCTATAGTTCATCATATTTAATGAACAATAAAAAAATCGGAAATCAAATATTTCGATCAAATTTTTACAGTTTTGTCACCAATTATCCTTCAGAAGCCCGCGCGCATCAGCAGATAAATTGATATTTTTAGCATTAGGGATTCGGACCGGATTCCCAGGGCCTGTGAAACACGAAATGACATATTAAGATGTGCAAACAGCCCACTCTCTGCCGATGTGTGTGGCGTGGTGGATAGTGCGATGGACTCCTTTTTATTTTTGCTTATGATCAGATCGAGTCTTGAAAGCTCAAAACGGATTAGTTATTTCTTTTTCTTATTTTTTTATTATTTTGAGATAAATTTCTATAGTTCGTCATATATAAAGAACAATAAAAATATCGGAAATCAAATATTTCGTTAAAATTTTTACAGTTTTGTCACCAACTTTCCTTCAGAAGCCCACGCGCATGAGCAGAAACATTAATATTCTTAGCATTAGGGTTTTGGACCGGATTCCCAGGGCCTGTAAAACACGAATTGACGAATTAAGAAGTCCAAACCAACCCTGCTCTTTCGATGTGTGTGGCTTGCTGGTTAGACAGATGGACTCCTTTTTATTATTTATTTTTGAGTGTGATCAGATCGAGTCTTGAAAGCTAAAAATGGATTATTTATTTTTCTTATTTTTTTATTATTTTGTGATAAGTTTCTATAGTTCATCTTATTTAAAGAACAATAAAAAATTCGGAACTCAAATATTTCGATCAAATTCTTACAGTTTTTTCACCATTTTTCCATCAGAAGCCCGCGTGCATGAGCAGATAAATTGATATTCTTAGCATTAGGGTTTTGGACCGGATTCCCAGGGCCTGTGAAACACGAATTGACGTATTAAGACAGTTGTGGGGAAACTTTTTTTAAGACGGCCATTTGTAATAACAAGACGATCGTAGCTGGCCAAAGAAGAAGGCTTAATCGATAAAAAATTTATGTGTTCTATAAATATATATATTATTTTATATAATATATATATTTATAGAATATATTATTTAATTTTATATACTTATTATGTATACATATATTATTTATTTTATATACATATATTATTTTATATACTTATTATTTTGATAGTAAAAAAGCAAAAGTTAAGAAAATTATAAGCACAAAATATAAAATGAATTAAGTGCAGTTCTTGATGTGAAGTATTATCACTTTATTTTCTGGTGTCATTACTGGTTGATGGTGCATGAGAAAAATGAAATTGAGACTGTTTTATCAAAATTTCATCATAGTCCGGCTCCCTTTACGAATCAGAAATTCTTAAAACTGATGAAAGGTGCTCATCTGTAATTCTGTTTCTTAAAGAAATTTTCCTAAGCTTCATTGTTGAAAAGATTTGTTCGCTTGTATAAGATGAGCCGAACATTGTCATTATCTTCATTGCATGAGTAATTAGATTTGGGAAATTATCTGGACTTAAATTTTTATAAAATTCTAGTAATGGTACTATATGAAAAGTTTGTTTCAGGAGAGTATTACAGTTCAGTTCTATTAACTCAAGTTGAAATTTTGCATGAATTCTTCGTAATTAACATTGAATGGGGTCGCAAAAATACTAAACTCTGGTTCCATTTTTCTAAAGTCCTGAAATCTCCTTTCAAATTCTGAAGATAGTTTTCTCAAATTAATTTCGTATTTTTTAATCTTATTGTTTGATATAGTGAATTTTAAAGATTGCATTCTTGGAAAAGGAGAAAAATCAGATTTAGAGATCTGATTAACAAATAATAATAACTGTAATTTGAAACTCTTCAGGTATTGCCAAATATCGTGAAGAAACTGATTTTCCCCTTGCAATTTGAGATTAAGTTGATTGATGTATACGAGGAGGTCTGTGAAAAAAGCGAAATCAGAAAGCCACGTTTCGTTTTCTAACACGTCAAATTGATTATAAATGTCTTTATCAAGAAGAAAAATCACAATATCGTCTTTTAATTCCCAAATTCTTTCAAATACTTTTCCAGCACTTAACCAACGAACTTTTGAATAATACAGGATATCGGAATGCTCAGCGTGTACGGACTCCAAAAACTGTTGAAACTGGCGATAATCCTCTGAAACGAATCATATTTACTAGTTTTACAGCAATATTAAGTATATGGTCAATATCTAAAGCCGATTTACAGAGAGCATCCTGATGTATAAGGCAATGCAAAAAAATAACATCATTTCCCGAATACTTAGAATTAAATTTCCCAACAAATCCTTGATTGATTTCAACCATATTAGGAGCATCATCTGTAGTTACATTACATAACTTATCAATAGGTAAACGAAGTTTATCGATGCGATTTTCAAATTCACAAAATATATCGGCACCAGTCGTTGTTCCTTTCATTGGCTGCAGCCCTGCAAGTTCTTCTGTAATTTCAAAGTGGGCGTTGATTCCTCTTACAAATATGAGTAACTACGCAGTATCGCTGATATCTGTACTTTCATCCATTGTAATTGAATAAAAAATAAATTTTTGAGTTTTTGTAGTCAGTTGTGAAATTAGATTTTTATCAATATTTTCAATTCTCTCGGTGATTGTTCTTCTTGAGAGAGACAGTGACTGAAAATCATTTTTCTTTTCAGGGCACATAATATCGCACACATCTATCATGCACTGCTTTATAAATTCTCCATCTGAAAATGCTTTATTAGATTTAGCAATATTATAAGCCAACACATAACTGGCCTTCGTAGCGCATCTTCGAGAATGATTAGCTCTCTGAAATAATTGTTGTTGACTTGATAAATTTTTTATTAAATCTTTCGATTTAATTTTTTTACCTCTTCACTTAATGATGAGTAGGAGTAGTTTTCATGTTTGCTCTTGAAATGGCGTTGAATGTTATATTCTTTTAAAACTGCAACAGTTGTATTGCAAAGTAAGCACACAGGTTTTTCTTTAAATAAAGTAAAGAAATATTTTCACGTCCATTCTTCTTTAAAAACACGACATTCTGAATCCTCTTTTCTTTTTTTAACATCCATTTTAGACATTTCCTACTACGGAGAATAACACACAAAAACGCAATTGACGAAAGCTTACTACTAACTTATGCTTTTGCGCGGGTGTTTATTGAGGCAGTGGGAGTTTCGGGGATTACACAAACAATTACTCGAGTCACAGCGGGTCGTTGCAGATGACTGACTAAGTCGCTAACTAACTGATCTTCGGGCGGCCTATCTTGTATTTATACCTACCTGCAAGGATTGTTCTAGAATTGGAGTTTTGCGGTTCTTTCGGAAAAACAGAACAATGTATCGAAAATGCGAGAGTGTCTGGAAGTTTCGAGTGAAGAGGAGTCAGCTGTTTGGGTCGGATGGATTTGTCCTGAATACTATTGTGTTTTGAATATCGCCGCAGGTAGTTTTTATGCTGGTCGTCACATTACGAAGTAAGAATGCGTTCAAACATTCTCACGACGGCACTCTTAAACGGGCCGGATGAAACCTTTAAGCGGGCCGAACCTGGCCCGCGGGCAGTAGTTTCCCCATCACTGTATTAAGAAGTCCAAACAGCCCACGCTCTTGCGATGTGTGTGGCTAGGTGGTTAGAGCGATGGACTCATTTTTATTTTTTATTTTTGCTTGTGATCAGATCGAGTCTTGAAAGTTCAAAACGGATTAGTTATTTTTTTCTAATTTTATTATTATTTTGAGATAAATTTCTATAGTTTATCATATATAAAGAACAATAAAAAATTTGAAATTCAAATATTTCGATCAAATTTTTACAAATTTGTCACCAACTTTCCTTCAGAAGCCCGTGCGCATGAGCAGATAAATTGATATATTTAGCATTAGGGTTTTGGACTGGATTCCCAGGTCCTGTGAAACACGAATTGACGTATTAATAAGTCCAAAAAGCCCATGCGCAGGCGATGTGTGTGGCTTGGTGGTTTGAGCAATGGAGTCCTTTTTATTTTTTATTTTTTGCTTGTGATCAGATCGAGTCTTGAAAGCTCAAAACGGATTAGTTATTTTTTCTTATTTTATTATTATTTTGAGTTAAGTTTCTATATATCATCATATTTAATGAAGAATTAAAAAATTTGAAATCAAATATTTTGATCAAACTTTTACAGTTTTTTCACCAACTTTGCTTCAGAAGCCCGCGTGCATGAGCAGATAAATTGATACTTTTATCATAAGGGTTTTGGACCGGATTCCCAGGGCCTGTGAAACACGAATTGACGTATTAAGAATTCCAAACATACCACGCTCTGGCGATGTCTGTCGCTTGGTGGTTAAAGCGATGGACTCCTTTTTATTTTTTATTTATGCTTGTCCTCAGATCGAGTCTTGAAAGCTCAAAATTGATTAGTTATTTTTTTTTTACTTATTTTATTATTATTTTGAGATAAGATTCTATAGTCATCATATTTAATGAACAATAAAAAAAATCGGAAATCAAATATATTGATGAAATTTTTACAGTTTTGTCACCAACTTTCCTTCAAAAGCCCGCGCGCATGAGCAGATAAATTGATATTCTATGCTTTAGGGTTTTGGACCGGATTCCCAGGGCCTGTGAAACACGAATTGACGTATTAAGAATTCCAAACAGCCCACTCTCTGGCGATGTCTGTCACTTGGGTGTTACAGCGATGGACTCCTTTTTATTTTTTATTTTTGCTTCTCCTCAGATCGAGTCTTGAAAGCTCAAAATTGATTAGTTAATTTTTTTTCTTATTTTATTATTATTTTGAGAAAAATTTCTATAGTTCATCATATTTAATGAACAATAAAAAATATCGGAAATCAAATATTTCGATCAAATTTTTACACTTTTGTCACCAACTTTCCTTCAGAAGCCAGCGAGCATGAGCAGATAAATTGATATATTTAGCATTAGGGTTATGGACCGGATTCCCAGGGCCTGTGAAACACGAAATGACATATTAAGAAGTGCAAACAGCCCACTCTCTGGCGCTGTGTGTCGCTTGGTGGATAGTGCGATGGACTCCTTTTTATTTTTGCTTATGATCAGATCGAGTCTTGAAAGCTCAAAACGGATTAGTTATTTTTTCTTATTTTATTATTATTTTGAGTTAAGTTTCTATATATCATCGTATTTAATGAAGAATTAAAAAATTTGAAATGAAATATTTTGATCAAATTTTTACAGTTTTGTCACAAACTTTCCTTCAGAAGGCCGCGCGCATGAGCAGATAAATTGATATTCTAAGCTTTAGGGTTTTTTACCGAATTCCCAGGGCCTGTGAAACACGAATTGACGTATTAAGAAGTCCAAACAGCCCACGCTCTGGCGATGTGTGTGGCTTGGTGGTTTGAGCGATGGAGTCTATTTTATTTTTTGTTTTTGCTTGTGATCAGATCGAGTCTTGAAAGCTCAAAATGGATTAGTTATTTATTTATCTTATTTTATTATTTTTTTTAGTTAAGTTTCTATATATCATCGTATTTAATGAAGAAATAAAAAATCGGAAATCAAATATTTTGATCAATTTTTCACAGTTTTGTCACCAATTTTCCTTTAGAAGCCCGCGTGCATGAGCAGATTCATTGATATTCTTAGCATTAGGGTTTTGGACCGGATTCCCAGGGCCTGTAAAACACGAATTGACGAATTAAGAAGTCCAAACTACCCATGCTCTTTCGATGTGTGTGGCTTGCTCATTAGACTGATGGACTCCTTTTTATTATTTATTTTTGCTTGTCCACAGATCGAGTCTTCAAAGCTGAAAACGGATTAGTTATTTTTTTTTCTCATTTTATTATTATTTTGAGATAAGTTTCTACAGTTCATCATATTTAATAAACAATAAAAATATCGGAAATCAAATATTTCGATCAATTTCTTACAGTTTTGTAACCATTTTTCTTTCAGAAGCCCGCGCGCATGAGCTGATCAATTGATACTCTCAGCATTAGGGTTTTGTGCCGGATTCCCTATGCCTGTGAAACACGAATTGACGTATTAAGAAGTTCAAAAAGCCCACGCTCTGGCGATGTGTGTGGCTTGGTGGTTTGAGCGATGGACTCCTTTTTATTACTTATTTTTGCTTGTCCTCAGATCGAGCCATGAAAGCTCAAAAGGGATTAGTTATTGTATTTTATTTTATTATTATTTTGAGATAAGTTTATATCCTTCATCATATTTAGTGAACAATAAAAAATCGGAAATCAAATTTTTTGATCAACTTTTTACAGTTTTGTAACCATTTTTCCATCAGAAGCCCACGCACATGAGCAGATCCATTGATATTCTTTAGATTAGGGTTTGGACCGGATTCCCAGGGCCTGTGAAAACGAATTGACGTATTAAGAAGTGCAAAACGCCCACGCTCTGGCGATGTGTGTGGGTTGGTGGTTAGAGCGATGGACTCTTTTTTTATTTTTGCTTGTCCTCAGATCGAGTCTTGAAAGCTCAAAATGGATTAGTTAATTTATTTTCTTATTTTAATATTATTTTGAAATAAGTTTCTATAGTTCATCATATTTAATAAACAATAAAAAAATCGGAACTCAAATATTTCGATTAAATTCTTACAGTTTTGTCACCAACTTTCGTTAAGAAGCCCACGCGCATGAGCAGATAAATTGATATTTTTAGCATTAGGGTTTTGTAACGGATTCCCAATGCTGTGAAACACGAATTGACGTATTAAGAAGTCCAAACAGCCCTCGCTCAGGCGATGTGTGTGGCTTGGTGGTTAGAGAGATGGACTCCTATTTATTTTTTATTTTTGCTTCGCTGAGATCGAGTCTTGAAAGCTCAAAACGGATTAGTTATTTTGTTTCTTATTTTATTATTATTTTGAGATAAGTTTCTATAGTTCATCATATTTAATGAACAATAAAAAAATCTAAAATTAAATATTTCGATCAAATTTTTACAGTTTTATCACCAACTTTCGTTAAGAAGCCCACGCGCATGAGCAGATAAATTGATATTTTTAGCATTAGGGTTTTGGACCGGATTCCCAGGTCCTGTGAAACACGAATTGACGTATTAATAAGTCCAAACAGCCCATGCTCAGGCGATGTGTGTGGCTTGGTGGTTTGGGCGATGGACTCCTTTTTATTTTTTGTTTTTGCTTGTGATCAGATCGAGTCTTGATTACTCAAAACGGATTAATTTTTTTTTCTAATTTTATTATTATTTTGAGTTAAGTTTCTATATATCAGCGTATTTAATGAAGAAATAAAAAATTGGAAATCAAATATTTTGATCAATTTTTCACAGTTTTGTCACCAACTTTCCTTCAGAAGCCCGCGCGCATGAGAAGATAAATTGATATTTTTAGCATTCGGGTTTTGGACCGGATTCCCAGGTCCTGTGAAACACGAATTGACGTATTAAGAAGTCCAAACAGCCCATGCTCTGGCGTTGTGTGTGGCTTGGTGGTTAGAGCGATGGACTCCTTTTTTATTATTTACTTTTGCTTGTCCTCAGTTCGAGCCATGAAAGCTCAAAACGGATTAGTTATTTTATTTTATTATTATTTTGAGATAAGTTTATATAGTTCATCATATATAGTGAACAATAAAAAAATCGGAAATCAAATTTTTTGATCAAGTTTTTACAGTTTTGTCACCATTTTTCCATCAGAAGCCCACGCACATGAGCAGATCCATTGATATTCTTTGCATTAGGGTTTGGACCGGATTCCCAGGGACTTTAAAACACGAATTGACGTATTAATAAGTCCAAACAGCCCACGCTCTGGCGATGTGTGTGGCTTGGTGGTTTGAGCGATGGACTCATTTTTATTATTTCTTTTTGCTTGTCCTCAGATCGAATCTTGAAAGCTCCAAATGGATTAGTTATTTTTTTTCTTATTTTAATATTATTTTGAGATAAATTTCTATAGTTCATCATATTTAATAAACAATAAAAATATCGGAAATCAAATATTTCGATCAAATTCTTACAGTTTTGTCACCATTTTTCCTTCAGAATCAAACGCGCATGAGCTGATCAATTGATATTCTTAGCATTAGGGTTTTCTACCGGATTCCCAATGCCTATGAAACACGAATTGACGTATTAAGAAGTCGAAAAAGCCGACGCTCTGGCAATGTGTGCGGCTTGGTGGTTAGAGCGATGGACTCCTTTTAATTTTTTATTTTCGCTTGTGATCAGATCGAGTCTTGAAACCTCAAAACGGATTAGTTATTTTTTTTTTCTTATTTTCTTATTATTTTGAGTTATGTTTATATATATCATCATATTTAATGAAGAATTAAAAAATTGGAAATCAAATTTTTTGATCAAATTTTGACAGTTTTGTCACCTTTTTTCCATCAGAAGCCCACGCACATGAGCAGATTCATTGATATTCTTTGCATTAGGGTTTTGGCCCGGATTCCCAGGGCCTGTAAAACACGAATTGACGAATTAAGAAGTCCAAACCACCCATGCTCTTTCGTTGTGTGTGACTTGCTGGTTAGACTGATGTACTCATTTTTATTATTTATTTTTGCTTGTCCTCAGATCGAGTCTTGAAAGCTCAAAACGAATTAGTTATTTTATTTTATTTTATTATTATTTTGAGATAAGTTTATATAGTTCATCATATATAGTGAACAATAAAAAAATCTGAAATCAAATTTTTTGATCAAGTTTTTACAGCTTTGTCACCATTTTTCCCTCAGAAGCCCACGCACATGAGCAGATCCATTGATATTCTTTGCATTAGGGTTTGGACCGGATTCCGAGGGACTGTAAAACACGAATTGACGTATTAATAATTCCAAACAGCCCACGCTCTAGCAATGTGTGTGGTTTGGTGGTTAGAGCGATGGACACTTTTTTATTTTTGCTTGTCCTTAGATCGAGTCTGGAAAGCTAAAGGAGGATTAGTTTTTTTTCTTCTTATTTTATTATTATTTTGAGATAAGTTTCTATAGTTATCATATTTAATGAAAAATAAAAAATTCAGGAATCAAATATTTCGATCAAATTTTTACAGTTTTGTCACCAACTTTCGTTCAGAAAAGCAGCGTGCATGAGCAGATCCATTAATATTCTTAGCATTAGGGATTTGGACCGGATTCCCAGGGCCTGTAAAATACGAATTGACGAATTAAGAAGTCCAAACCACCCAACTCTTTCGATGTGTGTGTGGCTTGCTGGTTAGACTGATGGACTCCTTTTTATTATTTATTTTTGCTTGTCCTCAGATCGAGTCTTGAAAGCTCAAAACAGATTAGTTATTTTTTTTTCTCATTTTATTATTATTTTGAGATAAGTTTCTACAGTTCATCATATTTAAAGAAGAATTAAAAAATCGGAAATAAAATATTTTGATCAAATTTTTACAGTATTGTCACCAACTTTCCTTCAGAAGCCCGCGCGTATGAGAAGATAAATTGATATTTTTAGCATTAGGGTTTTCTACCGGATTCCCAATGCCTATGAAACACGAATTGACGTATTAAGAAGTCCAAAAAGCCGACGCTCTGGCAATGTGTGCGGCTTGGTGGTTAGAGCGATGGACTCCTTTTAATTTTTTATTTTCGCTTGTGATCAGATCGAGTCTTGAAAGCTCAAAACGGATTAGTTATTTTTTTTTTCTTTTTTTCTTATTATTTTGAGTTAAGTTTATATATATCATCATATTTAATGAAGAATTAAAAAATTGGAAATCAAATTTTTTGATCAAGTTTTTACAGTTTTGTCACCTTTTTTCCATCAGAAGCCCACGCACATCAGCAGATTCATTGATATTCTTTGCATTAGGGTTTTGGCCCGGATTCCCAGGGCCTGTAAAACACGAATTGACGAATTAAGAAGTCCAAACCACCCATGCTCTTTCGTTGTGTGTGACTTGCTGGTTAGACTGATGTACTCCTTTTTATTATTTATTTTTGCTTCTCCTCAGATCGAGTCTTGAAAGCTCAAATAGATTAGTTATTTTTTTTTCTCATTTTATTATTATTTTGAGATAAGTTTCTACAGTTCATCATATTTAAAGAAGAATTAAAAAATCGGAAATAAAATATTTTGATCAAATTTTTACAGTTTTGTCACCAACATTCCTTCAGAAGCCCGCGCGTATGAGAAGAGAAATTGATATTTTTAGCATTAGGGTTTTGGACCGGATTCCCAGGGCCTGTGAAACACGAATTGACGTATTAAGAAGTGCAAACAGCCCACGCTCTGGCGATGTGTGTGGCTTGGTGGTTACAGCGATGGACTCCTTTTTATTATTTATTTTTGCTTGTCCTCAGATCGAGCCATGAAAGCTCAAAACTGATTAGATATTTTATTTTATTTTTTTATTATTTTGAGATACGTTTATATAGTTCATCATATATAGTAAAATTAAAAAATCGTAAATCAAATTTTTTGATCAATTTTTTACAGTTTTGTCACCATTTCTCCATCACAAGCCCACGCACATGAGCAGATCCATTGATATTCTTTGCATTAGGGTTTGGACCGGATTCCCAGGGACTGTAAGGGCCGCGGTGGCCCGGTGGTAAAGTCTCGGCTTCGGAACCGGAGGGTTTCAGGTTCGAGACTCGATTCCACCGAAGATCCGTCGTGTGAGGGGGTCTCTTGCACGTTAAATCTGTCAGGCCAAAGTCCTCCCGCTGGTGTGGTGTGGTGTGGAGAGGGGGGTGCCACTTCAGTTGTCGTCCTCGTCATCTGACCGTGGTTCAAAATTACGAGGTCCGTCCCAAAATAGCCCTCGTGTTGCTTTAAACGGGACGTTAATATAACTGAACTGAACTGAACCCAGGGACTGTAAAACACGAATTGAGGTATTAATAAGTACAAACAGCCCACGCTCTGGCGATGTGTGTGGCTTGGTGGTTTGAGCTATGGACTGCTTTTTATTTTTTGTTTTTGCTTGTGATCAGATCGAGTCTTGAAAGCTCAAAATTGATTAGTTATTTTTTTTCTTATTTTATTATTATTTTGAGATAAGATTCTATAGTTCAGCATATTTAATGAACAATAAAAAAATCGGAAATCAAATATTTCGATCAAATTTTTACAGTTTTTTCACCAATTTTCCTTCAGAAGCCCACGCGCATGAGCAGATCCATAAATATTCTTTGCATTAGGGTTTGGACCGGATTCCCAGGGACTGTAAAACACGAATTGACGTATTAATAAATCCAAACAGCCCACGCTCTTTCGATGTGTGTGGTTTGGTGGTTTGAGCAATGGACTCCTTTTTATTTTTTGTTTTTGCTTGTGATCAGATCGAGTCTGGATAGCTCAAAACGGATTAGTTATTTTTTTTCTTATTTTATTATTATTTTGAGTTAAGCTTCTATATATCATCGTATTTAATGAAGAAATAAAAAATCGGAAATCAAATATTTTGGTCAATTTTTAACAGTTTTGTCACCAACTTTCCTTCAGAAGCCCGCGCGCATGAGAAGGTAAATTGATATTTTTAGCATTAGGGTTTTGGACCGGTATCCCAGGTCCTGTGAAACACGAATGGACGTATTTAGAAGTGCAAACAGTCCACGCTCTGGTGATTTGTGTGGCTTGGTGGTTAGAGCGATGGACTCTTTTTTATTTTTGCTTGTCCTTAGATCGAGTCTGGAAAAATAAAAGTGGATTAGTTTTTTTTCTTATTTTATTATTATTTTGAGATACGTTTCTGTAGTTCATCATATTGAATGAACAATAAAAAATTCAGGAATCAAATATTTCGATCAAATTTTTACAGTTTTGTCACCAACTTTCGTTCAGAAGCCAGCGTGCATGAGCAGATCCATTAATATTCTTAGCATTAGGGATTTGGACCGGATTCCCAGGGCCTGTAAAATACGAATTGACGTATTAGGAAGTTCAAACAGCCCACTCTCTAGCGATGTGTGTCTTGGTGGTAAGAGCGATGGATTCTATTTTATTATTTCTTTTTGCTTGTCCTCAGATCGAGTCTTGAAATCTCCAAATGGATTAGTTATTTTTTTTCTTCTTATTTTAATATTATTTTGAGATAAGATTCTATAGTTCATCATATTTAATAAACAATAAAAATATCGGAAATCAAATATTTCGTTAAAATTTTTACAGTTTTGTCACCATTTTTCCTTCAGAAGCCCACGCGCATGATTAGATCCATTAATATTCTTAGCATTAGGGTTTTGTACCGGATTCCCAGGGCCTGTAAAACACGAATTGATGAATTAAGAAGTCCAAACCACCCAACTCTTTCGATGTGTGTGGCTTGCTGGTTAGACTGATGGACTCCTTTTTATTATTTATTTTTGCTTTCCTCAGATCGAGTCTTGAAAGCTCAAAACAGATTAGTTATTTTTTTTCTCATTTTAATATTATTTTGAGATAATTTTCTACAGTTCATCATATTTAATGAACAATAAAAAAATCGGAACTCAAATATTTCGATCAAATTCTTACAGTTTTGTCACCATTTTTCCTTCAGAAGCCCGCGCGCATGAGCTGATCAATTGATATTCTTAGCATTAGGGTTTTTCACCGGATTCCCAATGCCTGTGAAACACGAATTGACGTATTAATAAGTCCAAAGAGCCCCCGCTCTGGTGATGTGTGTGTCTTGGTGGTTAGAGCGATGGACTCTTTTTTATTTTTTATTTTTTTCTTGTGATCAGATCGTGTCTTGAAAGCTCAAAACGGATTAGTTATTTTTTTTCTTATTTTATTATTATTTTGAGTTAAGTTTATATATATCATCGTATTTAATGAAGAATTAAAAAATCGGAAATAAAATATTTTGATCAAATTTTTACAGTTTTGTCACCAACTTTCCTTCAGAAACCGCGTGCATGAGAAGATAAATTTATATTTTTAGCATTAGGGCTTTGGACCAGATTCCCAGGGCCAGTAAAACACGTATTGAAGAATTAAGAAGTCTAAACCACCCATGCTCTTTCGATGTGTGTGACTTGCTGGTTAGACTGATGGACACCTTTTCATTATTTATTTTTGCTTGTCCTCAGATCGAGTCTTGAAAGCTAAAAACGGATTAGTTATTTATTTTCTCATTTTATTATTATTATGAGATAAGGTTCTATAGTTCGTCGTATTTAATGAAAAATTTAAATATCGGAAATCAAATATTTCGATCAATTTTTTACAGTTTTATCACAAACTTTTCTTCAGAAGACCACGCGCATGAGCAGATAAATTGATATTTTTAGCATTAGGGTTTTGGACCGGATTCCCAGGGCCTGTAAAACACAAATTGACGTATTAGGAAGTCCAAACAGCCCACGCTCTGGCAATGTGTGATGATTGGTGGTTAGATCGATGGACTCCAATTTACTATTTCTTTTTGCTTGTCCTCAGATCGAGCCATGAAAGCTCAAAACGGATTAGATATTTTATTTTATTTTTTTATTATTTTGAGATAAGTTTATATAGTTCATCATATATAGTAAAATAAAAAAATCGGAAATCAAATTTTTTGAGAGTTGGGTGGTTTCGGACCGGATTCCCAGGGCCTGTAAAACACGAATTGACGTATTAAGAAGTCCAACAGCCCAGTCTCTGGAGACATGTGTGGCTTGGTGGTTTGAGCGATGGACTCCTTTTTTTTTATTTTTGCTTGCCCTCAGATTGAGTCTTGAAATTTCAAAACGGATTAGTTATTTTGTTTCTTATTTTATTATTATTTTGAGATAAGTTTCTATCTTTCATCGTATATAATGAACAATTAAAAAATCGGTAATGAAATATTTCGATCATAATTTTTACAGTTTTGTCACCAACTTTCCTTCAGAAGCCCGCGCGCATGAGCAGATAAATTGATATTCTTATTATTACGGTTTTGGACCGGATGCCCAGGGCCTGTGAAACAAGAATTGGCGTATTAAGAAGTCCAAACAGCCCAGTCTCTGGAGACGTGTGTGGCTTGGTGGTTTGATTGATGGACTCCTTTTTATTTTTGCTTGTCCTCAGATCGAGTCTTGAAAGCTCAAAATGGATTAGTTTTTTTTCTTATTTTAATATTATTTTGAGATAAGTTTCTATAGTTCATCATATTTAAAAAATAATAAAATTATCGGAAATCAAATATTTCGTTAAAATTTTTACAGTTTTGTCACCAACTCTCCTTCAGAAGCCCACGCACATGAGCAGATCTATTGATATTGTTAGTATTAGGGTTTTGGACCGGATGCCCAGGGACTGTAAAACACGAATTGACGTATTAAGAAGTCCAAACACCCCGCGCTCTTTTAATATCTGTGGCTTGGTGGTTAGAGCGATGGACTCCGTTTTATTTTTTATTTTTGCTTGTCCTCAGATCGAGTCTTGAAAGCTCAAAACGGATTAGTTATTTTTTTCTTCTTGTTTTCTTATTATTTTTATATAAATTTCTATAGTTCATATATGTTAAACAATAAAAAAATTGGAAATCAAATAATTCGATCAAATTTTTACAGTTTTGTCACTAACTTTCCTTTAGAAGCCCACGCGCATGAGCAGATAAATTGATATTCTTAGCATTAGGGTTTTGGACCGGATTCCCAGGGCCTGTGAAACACGAATTGACGTATTAAGAAGTCCAAACCACCCACGCTCTTTCGATGTGTATGGCTTGCTGGTTAGACTGATGGACTCCTTTTTATTATTTGTTTTTGCTTGTCCGGAGATTGAGTCTTGAAAGCTCAAAACGGATTAGTTATTTTTTTCTTATTTTATTATTATTTTGAGATAAGTGGGCTGCGACAAGGAATCTCTCGCTACGCCAATGCTGCTGGAAAAGTTTTGCGACGATTTTTCACCTAGTTACAGCCCAGTTGACTCACCATATTTCGACGAAACCCTGTTTGCCGACGACTCGTTGCCGATGCCTTGTAGCACCACGACCAATAAAGAGACGATGCCTCAAGTTGCCGACGACTCGTCGCCGATGCCTTGCAGCGTCACTACCGACGACTCGCCCAGCAGAAAAGAGACGATGCCTCTTCGAAAGACCAACGACTCGCCCAGCAGAAAAGAGGCGATTCCTCTTCGAAAGACCAACGACTCGCCCAGCAGAAAAGAGACGATGCCTCTTCGAAAGACCAACGACCCGCCCAGCAGAAAAGAGATGATGCCTCAAGCTTCCGACGACTCGCCCAAGAAAATGCCTCGAAAGACCAACGATTCTCCTAGCTGCATGCCTCATCAAAAGCAATCCTTCAGCGACAATAGGAAAAAATTGTCCGGCAAACGATCGAGACGAGAAGACGACGACTCGCAGCTACACAGCAAGATCCTCTCCACCGCACTACGAGATCCTCGCCTGACTGCTGCTCGTCATCGTGCCCCCATGAAAAAATTAAAGCTGCCAATGTTTGCTACCACCACCACTGCTGCTGCTGAAATCCCCGAAAAGGCAAAAAAGACGATGTTTCGAAGACCGGTTTCGAGTTTTAAACCGGTAATTCGAAAAATGGTTAGGCATAAAACCCCGTGCGTCTTGGCGGCGTGACGGATCGAATACATCATCACGGACGGCACTAGAAGTTTAGTGAGATCCCATCCCGAGCATTGTGATGAATGGTTGAAGCAAGATTGAGAAAAAGTTTACGCGAGTGCTAGCATTCTGTACTGCGTGGACGAAGCTTCTCACGACATTTTAAGTCGAATCCGGGCAGAAGCAGAGATATACCACTCAAGATATATCTCTATATAGATATACCAAATTCAAGTCAAAGTTTGGGAAAAGGATCCCGCTTTGGGTCCGTGTAAAATTTGTTTCGAAGAGGATTGCGTGAGGTGGCTCGCCATCAGAGGCGGTATTCAAAAGTTTTATCTCTACGAAATAGATGTCGCCTCGATGCATTAAACCCCACCCACGTGACATCCGGTGGACGAATGTATAAAAGACTTTCGTGCGTCGTGAGAGAGACACTCGTTCTTCTGATTTTGTTCGAGACAATCTATTTTGCTTTCGACATGGCATTACACGTCCAAAAGATACCAGACGTCTTTCCAGAGCCTGTAGCCGCAGCACCTTCAGGACCCTTGCTCCATCCCAAAAGCTTGAAAGAATATTTTTTGCAGTTGCCAGACGTATCCTGTTTTTCTTTCAAGATTTTGGCAGACGAGATGAATTTTTATCTGCTTTGAGACGGCATGCCGATGAATCGGCAGCACGAGATATTACAAAACAATTTCTTCCGGACGGCCATCGTCTCTACCCGAATGCATCAAGAATTCAGACTGGACAAGATCAATTTCGACAGATTGCAGAAAAGGTACCAGAGATCTTTGAAACTAAAGGGCCACAAGACCGACGTGAGAGCAGGTTATATTTGGGACCAGAGACAACAATTTTTAGTCAAAGCGTATTTCACGTTCGGCCAGCGAACGGTGCCGTCCGTACAAGTCCACGTATATCGCACCACTGCCGCACCGATTCTGTTTTATAATCTGGACCCCAGCAAAGACCACGTCAGGAAATTCAGAGTGGCATACATGTGGTTCCACATGGACGATCAGTGGGTCTACGACTAGTATGTTCTTCATCCCCATTCCACCTATTCCGTGCCAGAAAACACGACTTATGCCGTCATGATGATACAAAAAACTCTATTTTCCTTGCACGTTGTGGCTGCAGATGGTTACAGTTGCTGTTTTTTAAAACCAGATGCGGAGAGAAAATTGGTGAAAACGCGCTGACGACGAGAAGGACGACGGGAAAAGGTAAAGCAGATCTGAGGAAAGCAGCAACAAAAGGCAAAAACGAATGGACAATTTGTTCGACGAGATCGAGAAGAGTCTGCACCGACGTATCATCCGGGGACATGTTTGGAAAGGATGCTGCTCATATAAGTGATGAAATTTCAAATTAAGACATTGCAGAAAGACTGAGTAAATACGAAACTGTTTGATTCTCTTTTCTGTGTATATATTGAATTATTATTATTATTATTTTAATTATTGCATGTGTATATATAAAGGAATGAATCAATAAATGTTTTTCTTTTATGCTAAAACCATTGAGTCGTTATTGGATTCTACTCAAATTTTTCTTTTTCTTAAAAAGCAAAACCTATATTGTAAAAAAAGTACAATTTTTATTTGATTCTAAGCTTAATTTTCTTCTTTTAAGTAAAACCTATATTGACCCAATTTTTATTTAATTCTAAGCAAAAGTTTCTCTTTTTAAAAAACCAATATTGTACTATTAAAAAATATAAATACAATTTCCCATTTTTTTTCAAAACAGTACGACTTTGGAATCAATGATAATCAGCAAATAGTTAAAATTAAGCATCAGAATAAAAAAATGTAAATGAATTTGCTAATTTAATATCATCGTCTCCTAAATAATGAAGAGAGGAAAAAAGTCTCAATGAGATCTCCAAATTTTTTTCAGCCACCAAAGTTTCATAGGTAGAAACAAATTTTAGTTAGTTATCCGAATAAAAAAATCATGCGAAAGGAACAACGTTCAAAACAGGAATTGATTACGAAAGCATGTCCTGTCACACCGCAATCACTTGAAATCCATTCAAAGAACATCGTTTGAAACAGGAAATGTTTACGAAAGCATATCCTGTCACGCCAGGATCACGTGAAATCCTTTCAGATTACAAAAACATGTCCTGTTACGTAAATTCATTTCAAAGAACTGATGTCCTAATTTAAAAGAGCATGCGCAGTGAGAGAGCCATTTTTTTATGAATACTCCTTCGAAATGACGTGTTTTCTTCATTCCCTTTTCTAGACTCGACATGTTTTTTCACTACCGCGTTTGCAATCTCCCTAGCGTCCGATTGAATTGCAGACATAATTTGCACGTAAAAGACTTTACGAGATTTCTGCATCACGAAGCTTGCCCGTTTTGCCACGAGTCGGCCTCTTGTCGAGACTTGGACCTGGTGGTGGAGTATATCCAAGCCGTCGGATATTTTGACGAATGCGAGAACACGGTGGAAAACCACGAAGCGTTTCCTCCACTGCGTCTGCTGTACTACGGACACTTTCTTAGCATGGACCAGTTGATTCCTTATTTGAGGTAGAATCGGTGCCCGTATTGTCCAAGTAAGGCGTTTGGACCCGTGAAATTGGGCGTCATGTCTCTATTGAAAGAGCTCGACTTTTTCAACGACGGCATCGAATTTTGCCCGTGCGAAGACGATCGCTTGCGGTTGCCGCCTCCCGTCATCACTTTGTTGGGCAACGAAGAAGAAGACGAAGGATCCCAGAGTCCCATAGTCATGACACTAATTGACACTTATGACGAGAGAGACTGTTGAACTTTTAATTTTTTTACCTTGAAGCAAGAACTGTATTTCTCTGTATATATGTATATAAAAGGAATCAATAAATGTTGTTGTTTTTATGTTAAAACTTTTGTGTTCGTCATTGTCTCACGAGACCTAAAAAAATGGGGAGAAAAGAAATCTCGTTGCTGCCATAAACCAACAACGAGATTTCTTTTCTCCCCATTTTTTTAGGTCACTTTACGACCGAGGTCGGATCGAAACACATTTGATTCGATTATTCGGTGTGTCTAAAAAAATGGGGAAAAGGTCTTGCTACCACTAGCAAGACCTTTTCCCCCATTTTTTTAGGTCAGTTTCACACCGAGGTTGGTTTGACAAATCTTATTTTCCTTCATTATAAACGATACAAGACTTTAAAATACAAGTTTTTTTCATCAAAGAAAGGTATCAAATAAACATTTTTTTAAGTCAGTTTTACACCGAGGTTGGTTTGACAATTCCTATTTTCCTTTAATATAAAACGAAATAAAACTTTAAAATGCAAGTTTTTTTCATAAAAGAAAGATATCAAACAAATAAATTTTTATCTATTTTTAAAGTCAGTTTCACACCGAGGTTAGCTTTGCAACTTTTATTTTCCTTTTATATAAACAAAATGAGTCTTATAAATTCCATTTTTTTTTATCAAAGAAAGGATTTCAAACAAACAAGTTTTTATATATTTTTAGGCTAGTTTCAAACCAAGATTTGCTTTGCGACTCTATATTTTATGTATAAATGATATGAGTTTTTTTTTAAAGTGCAAGTTTTTTTTTATTAAAGAGAGGTATTAAACAAACGAGTTTTTACCAACCTCGGTCAAAGAACGACTTTAAAAAATGGGGAAAGACACACTGCGCCGTATCTGTCGGCACAGTGTGTCTTTCCCCATTTTTTTAGATTCTTACCGACCTCGGTCAGAGAGCGACCTAAAAAATGGGGAAAGACTCACTGCGCCGTATTTGTCGGCACAGTGAGTCTTTCCCCATTTTTTAGATCTCATCAAAGAAATGAGATTAATTCAATAAACGACACATGGGTTGACAAAAAAATACACAATATTTATTTACAATTAAAATTTAAACACAAATTTAAAATTCCTTTTCACAATTTCTATTTGTTCTAGGGACTTACATTTTTTCAAGTCTTTGATAATTGTTTCTAGCTCCTCTGGTGCCGACACGGGTGGTGGGATCCAATTCTTCCCACTGTCAGGAAAAGACCAGGAGTCTTCGTTCCATTCGGCAATGTCTTCCGGGTGGTAGCTCCCCTGGTCTTCTTCTTGTAGGCCGCAATACAGCTCACGAAGTCTTCGCTCTTCTATGAAGCGGGCGTATTGAAAAGCGATGATCAAACTACAGCGCCACAACTTGCGATGCACTGGATGATGCGGCAGCTCGACGGGGTCTTGAGGCTTGCCGAGCTCACTCACGCGGGAACAATCCCCAGCCACCTGTGTCTTTATGTCGATCACTCTCGGGATCCCGAGTGATTGGAAGTAGAGTAGGGCCTCCCGTCCCTTTACGGCCAAAAGCTCGTCGCCCACGAACTCTCTTACCCGTCTCTGGGCCTCTTGGAATCGAGTGTCACCGTTAAAAGTGACTGGCAGCGTGGAGCTGGAATCGCTCCCCATCTAATAGATGTCTTTGCATGTCTTTGCAAGTCATGTAGCTGTACGAATTATCGATTGTGACGAGCAGGGTCTTTCTTTCCGTCTCTTCTTGCCCGTCTGCCAAGACCTTTACGACAGCGATTTCGACGGGCAGGTTCATTCCGTTATTGAACCTGAATGTGTGGGCATGGGCCACAAAGCGGATCGTTTCTAGATACTCCAGAGAAATTTTTCTTGGAGAAGGACCAACAGCAACAACAACAGCAGCAGGACAGACTCTTGTGCAACGAGTCGCATTCAAAAACCCTTTTTTATACGAGTATAAAAAGGAAACAAACAAGTTTTTATCAAGCAACATTCTGAGAAAGCAGGATGTGGGCACGTTATCACATTCCACGAAGTGTTTCTCAAAAACAGGATGTGATAACGTGCCCACATTCCATGAAATGTTTGAAAAACCGGATGTGATTGCGTCAAAAATTAAAGGGGTGCGCATGCGTCGACTTTTTGAAAAAAAATCTCGAGACGACACCGACCTCGGTAAAAAAGTGACTTAAAAAATGGAAGAGAAAGATTCACCGCTTTCGCAATGAATCTTTCTCTTCCCATTTTTTTAGGTCACTTTTTTTAGAAAAATCGGTCAAAAAAAGAGACGAAAAAAATACTTTTTATTTCAAACCGTCTATCCACTTTTCTTCTGGTGCAGATATTCATCATAGCGATCGCCTTTACACAGGCGCATTTTAGAGCATTTGTTAAAGTACCCGAACTTTCTCAAGAGAGCCACGACCTTCAGCTTCTCGTCGTAACCGGCACCGCTGCGACAATCCTGGCATCGATTCATTTTCAGGAACGGAATCGACGTTAAGTTGTTCACCGAGTGTCCGCAGACAAGATTGACTGAGTCGTCGTTCATTCCCGCATCGGCCCATCCGACAGGTCGGTAGCGTGTAAAGAATCCGATGGATTGAAGATACTCGATGATAAAAGCCATATCTTCGTAGTAGGATGGCTTGCGGCCGAACGGGCATCAGTCGTAGTGAAGAAATTTTTCAAAATCTGTCACGTGCAAGGTGTGACAGCAGTTCAGTTCTTATGTAGGACCAATTGCAACCCAAACAGTGGAACAGCATGGTGAGACAAGTCTGTAAATAAAGTTTCAAATATCCAAAGATTCCTTTTTATAATTTTTGGCCACTTCCCATCAGTCCAAAACGATTGCCTTTATAGACACGATTCGAGACGAAATTTTATCAAATTCAAAGAAAAAAATGCTGGAAGCGTTATTCTGAGAAAACAGGATGTGATCATATCTTCACATGCGTTGACTGTTTAGAAACGTGATTAAAGTGGTGCGCATGCGTCGACTGTTTGAAAAAAATCTCGAGACGACACCTACCTCGGTAAAAAAGTGACCAAAAAAATGGGGGAGAAAGATTCGCTGCGAAAGCGGCGAATCTTTCTCTCCCATTTTTTAGGTCACTTTTTTTAAAAAAATCGGTCAAAAAAAAGACCAAAAAATCTTACTTTATTTCAAACAGTCTATCCACTTTTCTTCTGGCGCATATATTCATCATAGCGATCGCCTTCACACTGGCGCATTTTAGAGTCGTTGTAAAAGTGTCCGAGCTTTCTCAAGAGAGCCACGACCTGCAGCTTCTCGTCGTAACGGGCACCATGGTGACAATCCAGGCATCGATTCATTCTCAGGAACTGAATCGACGTTAAGTTTTTTACCGAGTGTCCGCAGAGCAGATTGACTGAGTCGTCGTTCATTCCCGCATCGACCCAACCGACAGGTCGGCAGCGTGTAAAGAATCCGATGGATTGAAGATACTCGATGACAAAAGACATATCTTTGTAGTAAGATGGCTTGCGGCAGAACGGGCAACAGTCGTAGTGAAGAATTTTTTTTAAATCAGCAGCTCAGCTCGTAGGCAGGACAATTGCAACCCAAACAGTGGAACAGCATGGTGAGGAGCGCACACTGAGAGACAAGTCTGCAAATAAAGTTTTAAATTTCCAAAGATTCCTTTTTTATACTTTTTGGCCACTTCCCGTCAGTCGAAAACTATTGCCTTTTATAGACACGAAACACACTTTATCAAATCGCAATCAAAGAAAAAAAGCAGGAAGTGATATTCAGAGAAAGCAGGATGTGATAACTTTATCATTTCTTCACGTGCCCACATTCCACGAAATGCTTCTCAAAAACAGGATGACGTCAAAAATTAAAGTTGTGCGCATGCGTCGACTGTTTGAAAATTATCAGCGGTGACATCATTTGTCTCGTCGTTCCGAGTTTGGAACTTGCCGGACGGGGACGCCGACTTTTTTAAAGAAACATCAAAGTGATTCGAAAGAGCTATCAGCTTGCGTATAGAAAAATAAAGCCACGGACAATTTTTGTATATTTTTCAAACTCGTCGAAAAGTTTTTCGTCCATTTCCCCTTCACACAATTTGCAATCCAAATCGTATGCAACGTCACGAAAATTTGCATAGGCAGAAAATTTTTCATGTTCGAAACACATGTCGAACCCCTCTGTATAACTCGAATCATAAATATCCCACACTACATCTTTGTAATCATCCAAAGCTTTTAAAAATCTTTTATATTTTTCATTGTCTGCAGGGGGTAACTTGTACTTGTCGTTCAAATTGATCAAAAAATCAAGCGTGATCTCTAAACCAAAAATACCTATACACACGTCAATTCTTCGTTTGTATTCCGCTAAATCTTCAAAATCGGATAACATTTCTTCAGACAAATGACAATTTTTTTTGTTTGTAATCGACAATTTTCACGACAAAGCTACCAAAACTTTTTATAAATTGGTAGTATAAATTTTTTTCTGTCCTTTTCCATGCTAAATCAACTTCGTCCTCACATATTTTGTCTTCGTTATAAAAAAACATTATGAATGCAACGAAACGATCAATGTTTAAAAGCGATGCGGATTATCTCCGATATTTATTGGAGGTTGTGGTGCAATTTGACAAGAGCTGCAGTTCTTTATTTCATTTGGTTTGTGAAATATCAAGATGTTCTTTACTTGATTTGGTGTGCGAAACCAATTGCTGTCACCAAAATAATTTACAGGTCTCGATATGCTGTTTCGAGAGCTGTTCTAAACTTCGATGTTCAAAGGTAGGGACCAAAATTCAAAATGAGCTGTCTGCTCGATTGAAGCGGTATTTATACTTTTTCATATCCGGTCACGTGATAATTTCTTTTAAAAAAAACTGGGATAGCATTTGTCTGAGTTTCGAGTTTGGAACTTGCCAGATGACTTTTTAAAGAAACATCAAAGTGATTGCTCTCGAGTAAAGCAATCTCGAGTAAATCGTCGACGTAAATCGTATCGAAACGATTCCAATCTAAAGCATTAATCATGACAGATTTGTAATGGTCGAACGCTTTTAAAATTCTTTGATATTTTTCTGCATCTTCTGCAGAAGGTAAATTGTATTTCTCGTCCAATTCGTTCAAATGTGCAATCAATTCTCGAACAAAAATGGGACATAAATCATCAGACTCGAAATCCTGCTTGAGTTTCGGTAATGTTTGAAAATCGGATATCATTTCCTCAGACAAATGACCATTTCTTTGTTTGTAATCGACTATTTTAACGACCAAGGTACTAAAGGTTTTCAAAAATTCCGTGTACGTGTGTATTTTCTCGTTTTCGTACTCGACTATTCTTTTTTGCATCTCTCTTTCTTTGTCATCCATACCTTATTTATTATGGGAGCTATCGACTGGTTTGTAGAAATGATTTTTTGTCAATGCACAAAAGATGTAGTTCCACCAACTCGAAAAAAAATTTTGAGGTTCCGAGCTTCGATGTTCACAGGTAGGGGCCACGAAGCGAAATGAGCCCTCGCTTCAACAAAGCGATATTTACACTTTTTCATATCCGGTCACGTGATAATTTCTTTAAAAAAATTTTTTAAAAACTGGGATAGCATTTGTCTGAGCTTCGAGTTTGGAACTTGCAATATGACTTTTTAAAGAAACATCAAAGTGATTGCTACGTGATCTTTTCCAAAAGAATTATCAGCTTGCTTGTAGAAATGACGAAATATTTTTCAACACAATTTCTATCGACTAAAAAAAACATTTTCAAGACATGTAAATATATCGACGCGTTCGATTTTTTCTTTAAACGGTTCCAAAAGGCTTGGGTCCATTTCGCCCTTGCACAATTTGCAGTCTAATTTGTAAGCAACCTCGAGTAAATCGTCGACGTAAGTCGTATCGAAACGATTCCAATCCAAAGCATTATTCATGACAGATTTGTAATCGTCGAACGCTTTTAAAATTCTTTCATAATTTTCTGCATCTTCTGCAGAAGGTAAATTGTATTTCTCGTCCAATTCGTTCAAACGTGCAATCACTTCTCGAACGAAAATGGGACACAAATCATCAAACTCGAAATCCTGCTTGAGTTTTGGTAATTTTTGAAAATCGGATATCATTTCCTCAGACAAATGACCGTTTCTTTGTTTGTAATCGACAATTTTAACGACAAAGGTACTAAAAGTTTTCAAAAATTCCGTGTACGTGTGTATTTTCTCGTCATCCATACCTTATTTATTATGGGAGCTATAGACTGGTTTGTAGAAATTATTTCTTGTCAATGCACAAAAGATCTTGTTCCACCAACTCGAAAAAAAATTTTCAGGTTCCGAGCTTCGATGTTCACAGGTAGGGGCCACGATGCGAAATGAGCCATCGCTTCAACAAAGCGATATTTATACTTTTTTATATCCGGTCACGTGATGATTTCTTAGAAAGGAAAAATAAAAATAATTTAAAAAACTGGAACTGGGACCTAATATATCAAGTTATTTCAAGTAGACGACCAGTTATGATGACCTGTTTGCATAGTGCTTCGATTGAGGTGTTACCAGTTTGATATCAGAAAACAAAATGAACTCCTGAATCAATCGCTGCGATATTTATAGTTTGTCATATCCGGTCACGTGACGATTTTTTTTCCAGTTTTCCAAGAAATCATCACGTGATGCCTACGCTTTCAAATCAGAAGGGACGTTTCCTGTTTGAGAATAGCGACACGGTTCCTGTTTCCATTTTAGGTTCGTCTATTTCTGGTTTGACGGTCTGTGGAATAGATTTGTTAAAAAACGTGTCGTTATTTCATTTCGTTTTAGGAAAAAAAATGTTTATTAGAAAAACGGTTTTTAGCCAAAACGAGTCGATCGAAGAATAACACATCATTATTATCGTTCGAGAATAATCGAGAATACATAAGAGACATGCCGAGCGATAATCGAATTTTTGTGAAAATGGTTTATAGCCAAAACGACCCATAAAGCGTTCGATAATAATCTCTTTACTTTATTTATACAAAATAGGCGAAATATGCAAAGCGAAATCTTCTAAAAGTACGTTTTTTTATTTCGAAATATATAGCATTTCATCATAAAAAACGTATCGAGATTGCTATTAGATCTCAAAATTTGAAAATCACGCTAGAGCCGTCTGCAGGGGAGGCCATTTTCAGGATTTGGTCAAAATTAAAAGGGGTACCGGTGCTCATATATTTTTGAGCGATTGTAGATGACGTAATGTTCATTCGCAATCTTTTAAAAATACTCTGATTATTTTTCTTCCGAGATCGATCGAGCTTCTAAAACTTTTTTGACAGCGGAGAAAATTTTTTCGTGCCACACCATATCACGTGGCTTTATATATATATATATATATATATATATATATATATATATACACACATATATATATATACACACACACACACACACACACACACACACATATATATATATATATATATATATATATATCAAAAATTTCTCTCCATCCGTCAATAGGTTGCTTCAAAAAATATCAGCTTCACACGAGACAGTGTCCGAAAAATAAACGAGCATTTTTCACTTCCCCTCTTTCTCAGCTGCGGGATTCCCATTAACCCAGTGGGGAGACTGGTTTGTAATCTATCTGGTTATCTTATCTTACTGATGACCACTTCCCTCCCCCCTTCTTCACTCACCAACTTTTTTTTCGTATTAGCAATATGTAAATTCGAACTAAACGGCGATATGAATTCACATCTTTGAAAGGGAAAAAATATCGTGCATAGAGGTCTTAAATTTGTGAACTAATTTTTTTATATAATTAGATTGACTATCTCATATCTGTATTTATTCCAACATTTTTACAAAAGACACTATGCTATTAATTGTTTTTTTCTGAAAAGTATATATATATAAAAGAAGAAAGGCATTTAGAAACATAAAAATGCTGAAGACATGTTACACATTTACACTTTTTATGCATACAATATAAGTAATATTTAATGTAAATAAATATTCTTTTTTCCGAGAACATATAATTTTCAAAATTTGTGTTTCCTATAATTTATTTTTTAGAGACTAATTTAATATATCTTTTTCACTGAGAGGTGAAAAATTTAATAATTATAACATCACAGCAATTAATGTCGTTGCTCTTTCATAGAGAAGCATATGATTCGATAATTCTTTGACAAACTTTACAAAGCTGCATTTTAAAGCTTTTGGAATTTATATAAATGGTGGAAAATATCACTTAAGGTGTTCTTGCATTTAATATTAATAGGATATTTTTGTTTCTAACTCAAAATTGTAAGACAATTTTCAAAAGAATTTAAAACAAAAGAAAAGAAATTTTTCACTAATTTTTTTTGAAAATTTCCATCTGATGAAATCAGTTTTTAGTGAGATATGAAGCGATATTAATTGCAATTCACTCACAGTAGTAGTCGTGATTTATTTTATATGTAAAGGTCTTATAGCCTTAGTTATCTAAATATTTGTATGAAATCAAAACGCCTTTGTAAAAATAATAAATTGAGATTTTTTAAAAATATAATTTTAAAAAAATCATTTAATATATTTCTACCTGTTTTGAATAAAAAGTTATTTGTCAGTTTTAGTACAGTTTTGTTTTTAAATCAAATATCACTTTCGGCAAGAAAACACTTTTCAGCGCTTCAGCCCAATATTTCTTAGAATCTATCTTTGAAAATATCAGAGTTAACAAATAGACACATTTTTTTAAAAGTTCTGAATGACAGAATGTGCAAGCGTATGAATCGAATGTTCCAAATTAAGTAATATCGTACTTGTCATATTCCTAAATGATATCAAAGCAAAACAGAATATAAACCGAAATTAAGGCTATTGGGGATGATAACAAGAGCATGTTTGTAGCAACTAAGCAACTTTCAAAATTAATTTTACTAATATTCAACTAAAATTTTTGGGTTGATTCTTCAAACAATTTTTTTAATGTTTTTCTAATTCAAAAAAGCTGATCTTGAAGAAACTGAAGTGTCTTTTTGGGACTAAGTTTTTCATATTTAATCATTATTTGTTTAATTATATATTGTTCGAAAATCTACAGCTTATAAATATACAGCAGAAATAATACAGTGATTAATGTATAGAATACGGTACATTAATCACGAACAGAATCGGGTATAAATCCAAAATAAAGTAGCGAAAATTTAATTTGCATTGAGCATTTTATTTCTATTTCCAAGCTAATGTTTCATTTGATTATAATCATTGGGCTGACGATTCCTATTTTTTCATGATACTCTAGTATGAGTCACTAAAATGTAAGATTTTTTTTCTTTTAAAAATTTAATTTTTGCAAATATTTTGCAACTATTAGTATGATATCATTTGAAATTATAGAAACATTTTTAAATAGTTTTAGAGAATTATTATTTCGAATTGGGATTAGTTGCAATGTATATAAAGTATCTCATATGTCACATTTTAAAAATAGTTTACTAAATATTTTAAAGTGCTCATTAAAACATTCTTTCATTCATCATCAAAGTCTTAATGATGTCGTAAGTCTTGATTTCATCAATTATGGCATATCATGTGAAAGATTCGCACATCGTGTTATTTAAATAAGCCATTAAAAAGTTCTTAAAAATTTTAACTGAAGTTACTGTTAAAAAAAGCAGATATTTTTTCTCAATGTTAAGAAAGTAATGACGGACTGTTACGATAAAGCAACAAAATTGATTTCAGATTATTTTCTATAAAACGGAAATGTTGCAAATTATTTCTAAAATTCTGAATTGTTTATAAAACCTGGATAAAAATTGTCCTGAAAACGAAAATTTTGTCTTTGGAAAGCTAATCTTTTGAATTTTAATGTGACACAACAATTGCCAATAAGCTATTCCGCTTGATTAAATTTAAATTAATATTTAATAAATAAGAAATTAGTAATTTTAAAAAAGATTCTAATTATTTATTATCTATTGGTCAGGAAGTATTTATGCACCAAATTTTATAAATCCAGGACCAACTATTTATGTTAATTTTTTTGTTTATTTTGTGTTCTAGCTGTTTTCTAATTAATTTTTTGGTGATTTTCGCTTCTCGCGACTTACAAAAAACGAATTTAACAGTATGGCTTTTATAAATATATTACAATTTTTGATTCGGAAGCTATAATATAAATTTACATAACTGCGAATTAAATGAAATAAAACACAAAAAAATTAAATTAATTTAAACACAAATAATTAAATTAAAACAGGAAATTCCTTGCAAGTCTTTATGCCATATTTAAAAAAAAATGAAAAAGAAAATTGAAATATTTTGACGTCAAAAATCAAATTTTAACAAACAGTCTTCATTTCTTAAACGAAAATCTTTCAACGTATTCATGTCATGAATTTTGAGGCAAAGTAGTTAAATAAATATATAAAATAAATTCCTTATATTTTTGTTATTCTTTTGAAGGCGTTAGACGTATTTTAAAATTGTTTAACAGTAACATTTTAAGAGAAAATCTATTTAGAAATATTTCGCTTTTTTAAGGAATGAATTCTGAAGTTATTATTTTGGTAAGTAAAATTTAGTGAAAAGATTTTTTTTCTCATAAGTTTCGGAAAACCACTTGGAATACCTCCCAACTTAAACCATTTAACGATAAGGAATTCTTTTATGACCCCTAAATGGTTTTAAAGGGCTCTTCCCCCTAGTAGTATCGTAAAGTAATCTATCACTGCCAAAAAGGTCATTAACGGTGGGGGACGGCACGGAAGAAAAAACACGTCTTCGCCCTTTTCGACGCTTCAATTGAAAGTAGGAAAAAACCGTTTGCGCCCGTCTTGGAAACAACTGAACAGAACAAAAAAAAACCCGGTTACGCCCGTTTCGGAGGAGATGTGCCTTCCAGAAAAAAAAGTCTCCGCCGCTTGGAGGGATATATATATATATCGATATCTCCCCCCAAATTATAAACTCTTGATCGATATATTGTCAAGAGTTGTTATTCTTTATTTCCATTTCGGGAATGAAATATTTTTTCTGTCAAGACCTTTAGTTTTTTATTTCATTTGATGAATGAAATATTTTTTCTGTCATGGGCTGTAGTTTTTTATTTCATTTGGTGGATAAAATATGTTTCGTGTGGCCGAGAAGGAATTTCATTTGGTTTATGAAATATGTTTTAAGTGGCCGAGAAGGCATTTCATTTGATGGATGAAACATGTTTTCTCTACCGAGTTGTATCTCTTTATTTCATTTGGTGTTGGATGAAAAATATTTTGTTCTCCCGCTGACACATTTTGTGTTTTGCCTCTCTAGTTGTATCTCTTTATTTCATTTGATGTTGGATGAAAAATATTTTGTTCTCCCGCTGACACATTTTGTGTTTTGCCTCTCTAGTTGTATCTCTTTATTTCATTAGGTGTTGGATGAAATGTTTTATTGCTTCTCGATCTGAACGCGAATGATTTTCCTTTGGTTTATAAAATTTATTTTGTGTGGTCGAGAATTAATTTCATTTGATGGATGAAATGTTTTTTCTGTCAAAAGCTGTTGTTCTTTATTTCATTTGGTGGACGAAATATTTTTTTTGTCTCTCGATCTGAAAGAAAATTAATTTCATTTGGTGAATGAATAGTTTTTTAAATCTCGAGGATGAATTTCATTTGGTTTATGAAATGTATTTTTTGTCTCCCGCTGGCCGAGAAAGGATTTCATTTGGTTTATGAAATATATTATTTGTCTCGTGCTGGCGAGAAAGGATTTCATTTGAAGAATGAAATATTTTTTGTCAAGAGCAGTAGTTCTTTATTTCATTTGGTGGGCGAAATATTTTGTTGCCTCTCTATCTGAACGAGAATGAATTTCATTTGGTTTATGAAATATATTTTGTTGCCTCTCGGTCAGGCTGAGAATTAATTTCATTTGGTTTATAAAATATGTTTTATGTCTCGGTCTGGTAGAGAAGAAATTTCAAATGGTGGACTAAATATTTAGTTGCCTCTCGATCTGAACGAGAATGAATTTCATTTGGTTTATGAAATATATATATTTTGTCTCTCGGGCTGGCCGAGAAGTAATTTCATTTGTTGGATGAAAAAAAAAAATTTTGTTTCGAACTGGCCTAGAAGCAATTTCATTTAATGGATGAAATATGTTTGGTCTGGCCGAGAATAAATTTTATTTGGTTAACCTTTAGACTGCGGCTACCCAGAAAAGTTCCTTTGAATACGGCGTTTAGTGTTAGAAACTACAAAATGCTTTCCCCTTCTTTTAAGGGTCGTTGTTGAAGATAAGCTCTTCGATTTCAACCACCCGTAGAGTTAATTGGTCATCTGTCCGTTCCGTAGTAAGCGGGTTGCCTTTTTTGCGGTTTGTCTCTGCCGAACTCTAGAGTAGGTTTTTAATCGCAGTTTTATTTTTTCCCCACTCAAAATTATTTCATCAGTTCTGTAGTAAAAAATATTGCATAAATATTATGACAGTATACAAATTGCAAATACGATATATGCTGAATAGTTTAGTACATTGAACAAAAAATTTTCAATTGTACTTAAAATTAAATCCATTTCTCAAGCTTTACTGAAACTGCGAATTAAACTGACATTGCTTGAACACAGCATAGTGAATTTTACTTTATTTTTATAATTTTAACTCATCAATTTTAATAAAATGTAACGATTTGTGCATATTATATATGTATAAAGATCCTAATTGTTCATATTTTTTTTAAGTATTCACATATCTTCGGGCATTACACGGATAACAATTCTCTATTGCTCTGCAAATTAAAAATATCTACAATTGTTTTTTTATAATGATATATTATTCCCATAGTAATTGAATATAATTTTTATTCCCGACATAGTTCACACCGTTTGTAATGTAAATTACTAGTAGCGTTTTTCTATTATATTGCCGATGCTTAAAATTTAAATTGAAAACATTTTTTGCTGAGAATTTCAATTTCTGATTGCAGAGTAGTATTTTTTAAAAAAAATATGTTCAGTTTTGTAGACATTCAGTAGCTTAATTATATATAAAAAAAATTTCTACACAAAATTAATCAGCAGATTTAAGACAATCAATATAACCAACAATAAAGTAAGACTTGAAATGAATTCGATACATAAGATATGATTCATAAATTAAAAAGTTTATAAATTAAATTATTAAGTTATATTATTTCATATTAAAAGTTTTTAACTTTATTTTTGAAGCTCTTTTTCTGTACAACATTTTCGATTATCAGCATTCATTATTCAATACTAGTATTTTTACTAAAAAATGATTTAGATTATCTTTGAGAAATAGAATTAAATATAGAATTCCTGACTTTTTAATGCAGTTTTGTTTTATTTCAAAGCAAATATTTCCGGAATAATTTGAGATTTCAATTATTTTTCAGTGGACTGAAATAAAGCTATAAGATTTTAATATTTCTTTTCTGTTACTTGAACGCATGGAGAAACTAATTATTATTTTGATAGATTTTATGAATCTCCTTCAAAATTTTAAAACTTTCTAACGTTTACAGAATTATGAAATATTAAATCAATCGTTTTCATAAATAATTACAAATAATGATGAAGCTATAAGTTTAATTAAACATCATAACCAAAATATATTTCTAGCAGAAATGTATAGAGTTCAAGTATGAAAATTTTAAACTGAAAAAAAAAGGGAGGTATCATTTCGTCTTGGGCACCGATTACCTTCATTAGACCATAGCATGATACGAAACATCAAATAATTCTTGGTTCAAATATTTATCATTCGATTAGATGGACTCAACTATAAACATATATTAATATAAAGTTGTAAATTTTTTGAATAAAATTTTTTAGTTGTGAAGCGTTGTTTTGTTTAGTGACAAAGGAAGTCTTTTTAACCAATTCTTGTTTGAGATAAAAAAAATCATTTTTAACAGTTAAAAGAAAGAATTGTTTTATTTCCCCAAACATAATTTTTGCTGTAATTGCAATTAATAATTCATGAAATTTTTAGGATTAAAGTTGCTTTAACTTTCTAAACTTTTTTTTTTATCAAAATATATTTTTTGACAAATATTTTTCTCCAAGGAATGTCTTCAGTTTCTTCATTTCATTTTTATTTTGAAGGAATGAAGTAATGATTTTTAAATGAAGGAACGAAGGAAAAGAACAATGTTTTCAATCAAGTACTAGTCAAAAATGAAACTATGCCATCTCATTCTGTACTCACTCCCTTAGGAAGTTTAAAAAGGAATGTCGCCAAAACACGGTCAAAAGTTTCATTGTCGCCAACAGTGATTACAATCGTGATTCCCGACCCTAAGGGGCGCGACACAATACGGAGGGAGTTTTATCAGGCAATTACGGCTCAGCTGGAAAGCTGAAGTGGGGAAAGGAAATCCAAACTCGTTCCTGGTACAGCAGTTGTACCGAGCCGTACGGAAAGGTAAAAAAAATCCTGGTACAACTGTTGTACCAGCCGTAAGCTAAAGGTTAAAGAAATATTTTCAGTCAAGTGCTCACATTCATTTGGTTTATGAAATTTGTCGCCGCTTCAATCTTTAACGGCTTATCGAGCACACCAGCATTTGTCTTCACAGGTTATTCACGATGTTCGAAAAAACCTTTCATGTTTCACCAACAGCGTTCCGATCATCGATGTTCACAGGTAGGGGCGAATGAAAATGAGCTCTCGCTCGAAACAAAGCGATTTTTATACTTTTTTCATATCCGGTCACGTGATGATTTCTTAGAAAATTGAAAAAAAAACACTCATCACGTGACTACGTTCTCTCTCCTGAGGGACGCATGCGCAGCTACTTTTCCTTAAATCTCGTAAACGATTTCACTTTGACCATAGTAAGTATATAAATTTATATAACATTCCTAGCCATTGCGCATGCGCAGATGGTTTTCCTTATAACCATACGAGATAGAGGCATGGGGTTTTCGCTACAGTAATGATACGGGGCTATAGAACTTTGTACCCCCCTCGGAGTCGGTCCATTGCGCCTGCGCAGATGATTTTCGTTATAACTCGTAAACTATACGAGATAAAGGCACGGGGTTTTCACTATGGCAATCCTACGGGGCCATAAAAGTTCCAACAGGGGGTCACGTAGCGCGCATGCGCAGATGCACTTTGTTATATCTCGTCAAATATGCAACCCAACGACACGGGACTTTTATATGGGTAATCCTAAACGACTATAAGAGTCATTATTCGAGGTCGGGTTTTGCGCATGCGCAGATGCCATTCGTTATTGCTCGGGACCTATTTCTGCTAGAAACGTGGGGTTTTCACAAAAAGGTACCTCCCCGAGTCCTCTCACTCTCCCAAATATTTGGATCCGGTGCGCATGCGCAGTAGGGAGTTTAATGCATTCTCTTTTCTATTAGTCGCATCGAAACGGGACCGAAACCGTAGAGTTTTCGCACGTTTCGGGATGTCGATGCAACTATTTACCAAACTGCAGTCTTTACGGGACTCGAAAAATTTGAAATTCGAGTTTGCCCGCATTTGTTGATATCGAATGAAATAAAGAGAGACAGCTCTAGACACAAAACGTATTTCAGCCATCAAATGAAATTGCTTCTCGACCATCTCGAGACGCAAAATATGTTTCAACCATCAAATGAAATTCCTTCTCGTTCAGAGAGAGAGACACAAAAAATGTTTCATCCATCAAATGAAATTCCTTCTCGACCACAAAAAAAATGTTTCAACCACCGAATGAAATAAAGAGAGACAGCTCTAGACACACAACGTATTTGAACCATCAAATGAAATTCCTTCTCGACCAGCTCGAGAGGCAAAAAATGTTTCAGCCATCAAATGAAATTCATTCACGAGAGATAACAAAAAATTTCATCCTCGAATTAAATTAAAGAACTACAGCTCTTGACAGAAAAAATATTTCATCCTCGAAATGGAAATAAAGAATAACAACTCTTGACAATATATCAATCAAGAGTTTATAATTTGGGGGGAGGTATCGATATATAGTAGTTCGTAGGTATTCCGTTCGTAGGAGCAAAATGAAATTTTCAACGCGAGACGCATATCATTTTTCCTGCAGACGCTGCAAGTTTTAATCTTATCGGTAGCATAGACTGCAAATGCGAACGAATCCAAATCCGGTTGGCACTTGTCGACTTTTAATCTCGTTAGCGACGCAAATGAGGTGTTTTTTGTAAAGACGAGTCAGTCTCGTTTCGTCTCCAGCGTCAGACGAGATTATTTATTCTTTTCCATCGCGTCCTTTGTAATTGGCAAAAATGAGTTTTTTCGTCCCACTCTCTCAACTCCTCAACCCTTTGCAGGAACGAAACGAAATTTATACCGTAAATTGCTTTCGATGGTTTCTACGCGTTTGCTAAATTTCTTGCTCATCGATACCATACGACCGAAATGAGAACGAAACGAAATTTCGATATATATTTCGACTCTTAATTACCCGAGCGACACGAATGTCGTATCGTTCGATAGAAGACGTCGAGTAAAGTGTATTCGTGCCAGTCGTAAAGAGATTTTGTTGCAAAACCAAAGTTTTCGAGCGTGGTCGAGAACAAATTTTCGTGACTTTGAGAGCCCGAATCTCGCGAACCGTTAGGAGTAGCCCCTCGAAACGGGTATCGTCGAGTACATTTCGACGAGTACTATCCGACGATATCAACAAATGCGGGCAAACTCGAATTTGAAATTTTTCGAGTCCCGTAAAGACTGCAGTTTGGTAAATAGTTGCATCGACATCCCGAGACGTGCGAAAACTCTACGGTGTCGGTCCCGTTTCGATGCGACTAATAGAAAAGAAAATGCATTAAACTCCCTACTGCGCAAGCGCACCGGATCCAAATATTTGGGAGAGTGAGAGGACTCGGGGAGGTACCTTTTGGTGAAAACCCCACGTTTCTAGCAGAAATAGGTCCCGAGCAATAACGAATGGCATCTGCGCATGCGCAAAACCACGACCTCCGATAACAAGGCCCCTGCGGTGTTTCGTGACGTCACAACGAGCGGTGACACTTCATTCTCCCAACGTTGAGTCTCTGCGCGCCAGACAGGCAGATGGAATTATTTTCCCTTGTTCATATCGTTTCTTTAACATCCATACAATGCAAATTAATACACATATATTGTCGAACTCATTAGTAATTAAATTGCAACCGCTTTCCACATCACCATGGAGGTACGGCGCCTGGTATGCATTACCTTTTTTGCATTAAGTGCAGGGCAGGTTTCCCAGTAGGTGTATCTCCCCTAGATTAAAAACTATTTATTTTGCAAAAAAACTAATAAGTGAAAAATATTATTGATAAATTTCAAGACAATTCTATAGAAATATGGTTTTAGTACTATTTGCTGCACGTCAAATCCCGGAAAGCAATATTTTACAAAATATTATTCCATTCTATTCACACTTTAAAAAACATCAAACAAAACTTTGAAACATTAGTAGAACTTTCTTATTTAACTATATATTTATCACTACTAAATTCATCAAGTTTCCTTTCCTATTTTAGAAGAGCTTTTCATTTTATGATTCAAACATGCATTGACTTCAGACCAAATTTCCAATTTATACACATTTTCTGATTTCTGCTCTGAAATGCAATCGTCATCCTTCTGTGTTCACTAAATATTCTATCTACTGCGAAATATTTTTGATTAGGACGTTTCAAATATAATTCTTCACCTATGGTGTATACATTTTAAAATTATAATACGAAAATATAAAAATATATTTGTACAACTCCTGGAAAGCAATATTTTACAAAACATTATTCCATTCTATCCACACTTCAAAAAACATCAAACAAAACTTTGAAATATTAGTAGAACTTTCTTATTTAACTATATATTTATCACTACTAAATTCATCAAGTTTCCTTTCCTATTTTAGAAGAGCTTTTCATTTCATCATTCAAACATGCATTGAATTCAGACCAAATTTCCAATTTATACACATTTTCTGATTTCTGCTCTGAAATGCAATCGTCATCCTTCTGTGTTCACTAAATATTCTATCTACTGCGAAATATTTTTGATTAGGACGTTTCAAATATATTTCTTCAATTATGGTACAAAATTTCAATTATAATCTAAGCCATTTTTTCAATAAATTATAATTACTGAGAAATATTTTTCATAAGTACATTTCGAATATACATCTTCACCTGTGGTATAAAATTTCAATTTTAACCAGAGCCGTTCTTTTCAATAAATTAGCCAGGGTGCAAGAAACCATTTTGAACCCCAAGTGTTTTGTAAAGCAAAAAATAAAGTATAAACATATTATGGTACTATTGCTTGTCTATATGTAATTGCCTTTAATTACTTCAGAAAATTTACATTTTTGCTGATTTTTTTATTATTATTAGTACTTAAAATGCTTTTCAGCTTCTTCCCACCTAGCCCAACAACAATTCCTCCTTACTTTGAATTTTCTGAATTTAATTTTCTGATTTTTTTGATTAAGTTAACATATTTGTAATTCTATTTTCTATCTGTACAATGGCAGTATCAATTACTCTGATATTTTTAAACCTAAATTTCTTTACTTCATCTTCTGTTATTTCGGAATATAATCTTTTTCTTCTTCGAATTCGTTTTTTTTTTTTTTTTTTTTTTAAA
>JAPMOQ010019606.1:0-10416 GCA_026543055.1 Argiope trifasciata | reverse complement strand
GTGGTAGCAAACATTGGCAGCTTTAATTCTTTCACGGGGGCACGATGACGAGCAGCAGTCAGGCGAGGATCTCGTAGTGCGGTGGCGAGGATCTTGCTGGGTAGCTGCGAGTCGTCGTCTTCTCGTCTGGATCGTTTGCCGGACAATTTTTTCCTATTGTCGCTGAAGGATTGCTTTTGATGAGGCATGCAGCTAGGAGAATCGTTGGTCTTTCGAGGCATTTTCTTGGGCGAGTCGTCGGAAGCTTGAGGCATCGTCTCTTCTGCTGGGCGAGTCGTTGGTCTTTCGAAGAGGCATCATCTCTTTTCTGCTGGCGAGTCGTCGGTAGTGGTGCTACAAGACATCAGCGACGAGTCGTCGGCAAAAAGGGTCTCGTCGAAATATGGTGTGGAAACTGGGCTGTACCTGGGTGAAAAATCGTCGCAAAACTTTTCCAGTATCATTGGCGTAGCGAGAGATTCCTTGTCGCAGCCCAAAATCTCGGTGAAAATGTCGTCGTTTGAGAAAGAAGCCATACTGCAAAAAGAACTAGACTGATAAAAAATATTTTTCCACATCGACTTTTATACCGTTTGGGAACGGAAACAGGATGTTTTTTTTTCTAAAATCTTTAGTGATGATGCAATCATTTCGTGCGTAATCGGAAAGGTAGAAAGTTCAAGTAAGGACGTTATCAAGACAGAAATTGGATGTTTTTTTGTCTAGAAAATTTTTGTTATGATGCAATCTTTTCGGGCGTTTTTAGAAAGGAAACCGTTTTAGTGATGATGCAATCATTTCGGGCGTTATCGGAAAGGAAAAAGTTTTAGTAATCATGCAATCATTTCGGGCGTTATCGGAAAGGAAACATGATGTTTTTTTCTAGAAAGTTCGAGTTCGGAAAAAGTTTTTTTTCATTCCTTCGTCTCTGCACGATACAATGTCACATTCTCATCGTTCTTGCAAAACTTCACGCAATGAAAAATATACGTTGCCTTGCCATCGGACCAAACAATTTCTTTGGGAACCGTAGGGAAACGAATCTGGATCACGTCGTTTGTCGTCGTCAACATGCGTTTTAATTCTTCTTCGTCCGTCGCGATGACCAAATGGCTGTCGTTTTCTTCTTCTTTCCTCGTTTCTTCGCATCGAGGAGTCGCCGTTGGTTTCAAATGACGATAAAACTCTAAAAATTTGGAAAGTGCCATTTTTATCAATTCGATCACTGTGATAATATCGTCACTGTCGTCGTCGTAGTTCGAAACGATTCTATAAACGGCCGCTTATTCTGATTCGAACAATAATACAGTTCACGACGAGAGTATTGGGTCTTTTTTCGCCATCAGTTTGACTCGCACTCCCTGTTGACCGAAAACTCGTGCCAAGTAATCGGCCACGGCTACACCTGCTGGAAGCTTTTTCAAAACGTTGACGGCCTCGGAAAAAGTCAAAATTTTCATGTTTGGATAAGGAGTGGGAATACCTCGTTGTAATACCATCTGGGCGGTTCGACCCGAAGGAGTGAATCGTCTGCACATTTTCCACGGATCTCGATGCAGGTCGACGAGTTTGAAAACGTCCGTGGCTCTTAGATAAATGTGTCCGTCCAATCCCACCAGGAGAGACAGTGGTAAACTCGTGTCGTCGTTTCTTCTCGGAGAGAGTAGAATCGTGAACCACATGATCGTTTTTTTGCTCAAACACAAACAAAAATTCGATGCTTGATGCTTTTCAACAAATAGTTTTTCAGGTAAATAGAAAGTTTCCAAGATCATCGATGTTCACAGCTAGGCACCACGATGCGAAATGAGTTATCGCTTGAACCAGAACGATATTTATGCTTTTTCCATATCCCGTCACGTGATTTCCTTTCAAAGAACTGATTACAAAAACATTTTAAGGAAGCGATTACACAATGTCACACCAGAATTACGTGCACTCGTTTTCAAAGAGCTGATTACAAAAACATATCAATGAAACGATTACACAATGTCATGTCAGAATCACGTGCACTCGTTTTCAAAGAACTGATTACGAGTCTTCCTGTCTTTTCCCTAACCAAAACCATGTGGAATGGATCATGCGCAGTGAAAGTCTGATTTTCCTATAAAAACTCCTTCGAGACGTCGTGTCATATTCATTTGTAGCCATGTTTTTTTACTGTTTCGAATACAATTTGCCTAGAGTCGTACTGAATTGCGGACACAATTTACACGTCCGCGACAGGGGAAAATTCGTGCACTACGGCTTTTGCCCGATGTACCAAGTGTCCGTTCACCCCAAAGACACTCTGATGGCAGTGTCATACCTGTAGGCCACCGGATACTTCAAAGAATGGACGGGTACGATCCACGTCTTTAGAACGCAACCCGTGGATCTAACGTGTGGGCACTCGATACTCATAGTCCAGTACGTGCCCTACCTGATCTTTAATAAGTGCCCGGAATGTCCTCATCCAGCCCACCCGATCGACAAGTTAAAAGTGGTAAGGAACTTGTAATCGTCTGGTATTTTTAAAGAAGTTGAGGGCATGTATTCGTGCCCAGACGATCACTACCGCAGGAGATCTCCAGACCATTCCACAGACAGTCCGACCGGACTGGTCGATTTGAGCACTGTTCCATGGGATTCCGACACTGATAACGTCGATTCGACTAAAGACTGGGACTGATGCCGAAACGATGCCTATAAACTTTGACTACGACAGCGATGCAGCGTCTCCCGAGGCGAGATCGTCTCTGTACTGCAACTGTGATGACAGCGATGACCAGACGTTACCTCGGTCCTCACCCGTGCCTTTCATCGACTTGAAGATGGACTAAAGGGGCTCTTTGTGAGTTGATCTAGTTGTGAGTGTGATATTGTATAATAATTGTAAAAAATGAATAAATGTTGCTTTTATGTTAAAAATTTGTGCTTATTATCTCCTAAAAAATGGGGAGAAAAGAAATCTCACTGCCGGTTTATGGTAGAGAGATTTCTTTTCTCCCCATTTTTTAAGATCCCTTCACTATCGAGGTCGGATCGAAACACATTCGATTCGATTATTCGGTATGTTTGGGGAAAAGGTTTTGTTACCTTCCCCCATTTTTTTAGGTCACCGAGGGCGGTTTGACATTCTTAATTTCTGTTTGGACATGAGATACAAGTTTTTTTTAAAGATTCCATCTAACAAACAAGTGTTTAGGATCAATTCTAATTTTTTTTGCTTCCCCAACGATGGCCAAAGAGTCAAACTCCATGGGATAAGCCAGATTTAAAAAAAATACCACGATTATTTTTTTCCGAGATCTTCTAAAACTTTTTTCACATACGAGAAAATTTTGAAAAACGCAAAGTTCCAGTTTGACGTAATGCGCATACGCCAGTTTTTAAAAAATACACTAATTATTTTTTCCCAAGATGGATCGAGCTTTCAAAAAAATTTTTGCCAGCCGAGAAAGATCCGGTTTAAACTGCTTTGAAGTAGATGACGTAATGTTCATTCGCAATCTTTTAAAAATACTCTGATTATTTTTCTTCCGAGATCGATCGAGAGAAATTTTTGACAGCGGAGATAATTTTTTCGTGCTACACCATGTCACGTGGCTATATATATATATATATATATATATATATATATATATATATATATCCCCCCAAATTATAAACTCTTGATCGATATATTGTCAAGAGTTGTTATTCTTTATTTCCATTTCGGGAATGAAATATTTTTTCTGTCAAGGGCTGTAGTTCTTTATTTCATTTGGTGGATAAAATATGTTTCGTGTGGCCGAGAAAGAATTTCATTTGGTTTATGAAATATGTTTTGTGTGGCCGAGAAGGCATTTCATTTGGTTTGTGAAATATGTTTTGTGTGGCCGAGATGGCATTTCATTTGATGGATGAAACAGGTTTTATCTACCGAGTTGTATCTGTTTCTTTCATTTGGTGTTGGATGAAAAATATTTTGTTCTCCGGCCGACACATTTTTTGTTTTGTCTCTCGAGTTGTATCTCTTTATTTCATTTGGTGTTGGATGAAATATTTTGTTGCCTCTCGATCTGAACGTGAATGAATTTCATTTGGTTTATGAAATATATATATAGTTTTTGTTTCTCGAACTGGCCGAGAAGTAATTTCATTTGATGGATGAAAATTTTTTTTGTCTCGAACTGGCCTAGAAGCAGTTTCATTTAAAGGATGAAATATGTTTGTTCTGGCCGAGAATAAATTTCATTTGGTTAAAGAAATATTTTCAGTCAAGTGCTCACGTTCATTTGGTTTATGAAATTTGTCGCCGCTTCAATCTTTAACGGCTTATCGAGCACACCAGCATTTGTCTTCACAGGTTATTCACGATGTTCGAAAAAACCTTTCATGTTTCACCAACAGCGTTCCGATCATCGATGTTCACAGGTAGGTGCCGCAATGCGAAATGAGCTCTCGCTCGAACCAAAGCGATTTTTATACTTTTTTCATATCCGGTCACGTGATGATTTCTTAGAAAATTGAAAAAAATACTCAGCACGTGACTACGTTCTCTCTCCTGAGGGACGCATGCACAGCTACTTTTCCTTAAATCTCGTAAACGATTTCACTTTGACCATAGTAAGTATATAAATTTATATAACATTCCTAGCCATTGCGCATGCGCAGATGGTTTTCCTTATAACCATACGAGATAGAGGCATGGGGCTTTCGCTACAATAATGATACGGGGCTATAGAACTTTGTACCCTCCTCGGAGTCGGTCCATTGCGCATGCGCAGATGATTTTCGTTATAACTCGTAAACTATACGAGATAAAGGCATGGGGTTTTCACTATGGCAATCCTACGAGGCCATAAAAGTTCCAACAGGGGGTCACGTAGCGCGCATGCGCAGAAGCACTTTGTTATATCTCGTCAAATATGCGACCCAACGACACGGGACTTTGATATTGGTAATCCTAAACGACTATAAGAGTCATTATTCGAGGTCGGGTTTTGCCACGACTTCCGATAACAAGGCCAGAATACATACGTCACAGAAATTGATGACGTCGTTCCGAGAGGTTACAGGATGTGGGAGTAATTTTGGGGGCCGAGGGAAGAATTTCACCCTCTTCAAGTTTCACTGATAAGAAACGAACTCTTCCCCACCCACGCCATTTTTTAGCCAGTGGTCCTTCTGTGTTTGCGTAAACAAGAAGCGCTTTTTCTAATTTGCAAGAAAAATTGGATATACTGAAAATCATTTGCATTTGGATTTACAAAATATCAGGAATAGAAATGCCTCTGATCTGTTGTGTTCCAAACTGTAAAGGAAATTACAGGAATGGCCCAAGAGTAAGTGTTTTTGCCTTTCCTAAAAATGAAGAGCTTAAAAAGAAATGGTTAAATGCAATACATCGTGAAGGATTTTATCCATCTCCGCATAGCAGGGTAAGCTCATTTAGTTTTTTTAAAGTAATGTCAAATATTTCTAAATGAAGAGTCATTTATTTTCGCTTTAGAAACTTAACAGTTCAGTAATATATATTATTCGTGATTTTAATTAAGTGCATTATAAAAAAATTATTTCATAAAATGCTGTAATGTAGGAAATATCACTCTCAACAATAATTAGAATATTTCCACAATTATGTTTTCATGCTTTGTTGACTATTGCATGTATAACAGCTTTTTCATATTTAAATTTTATTATATAACAGCGATAAATACCTGAGAGTAAACAAATTAAAAATTATCCGTACTTATTATTATATATAGTTTTATGTTGTATATTTGTTACTGTATTTAAATTAAACTTTAAAGAAGTCAATATTTACGAATTATTTCATTTACTGTAGGTCTGTGAATTACATTTTAAAAGAAATGATATTGAAAGAGAAACTAGTTTATTTGATTCGAAGTCAGGAAAATTATTAAGTGCCCCTCTTAAATATCCGAGATTAGTCACTGGAGCAATTCCGTCTCAGATGCCAAATTGTGCCTCTTACATGTCATCTTCAACATTTCAAAGGGAAAATCCCGAAATAAAAAAGATGAAATTAGAGCAACAATATATAGAGAAAGCTCTCCAGGAAAGTATAACAGAAAAAAAGAAATACGATGAAACAAGAGAATTTAAAAATTTGGAAGAATTAAAACAGCGCATTTCATTAGTAAATTTGAAAAATTTCTGGAATGTCATTCATAAAGAAAACAAAATTTTATTTGTAAATATTGAATTAAGTTCTGGTCCTGAAATTGCATTGTCTGTTGTAATAAATGATGTATTAGAGGTTTCAGCTTTTGTTGGAAAAACAAGCCTGTCAAGTATTCCAAACATTTCTTCCCTACCAATAAAAATCCATAACATTAACAATTTAAATGAAATATTAGAGCATCTGCCAGAAATGAAGAAAAATAACTCATTGCTGAATTCGGATATTATTTCCCAAATTCATGATTTCATGGATAATTTAAATATAACCCAAGAAATTTTAACCAACGTTATAACATTTATGAAAGAGCAATCTGCCTTGCTTATTCAAAATGAGCATAGTAAAAGGTACTCTACTGAAATGATGATATTCTGCTCATTATTTTATTCAATGGCACCACATGCATATAAATTTGTCAGAAAGTCCGGTTATATTTTGTTACCACATCCTGTGACTTTGAGAAATATATGCATACCTATCAACACTTGCCCTCAGTCAGAGCAGAATGAATTGCATTTTTTAAGATACATTAAGCAGAAATTACAATTCATAGTATCTTCTGATAAAAACGTGATTCTTCAAATAGATGAAATGCACATCAAACCCTACTTTGATTACAAAGGGGGAAATATATCAGGTTTAAGTTACAATTCAGAAAATGCCGCCTCAAGTGTTATGACTTTCATGATAAGTAGTATTTCATCGTCATATAAAGATGTTGTTCACATTCTTCCTGTAAACAAAATAGCAGCAGACGTTCTACATACATTCATTAAAAAAATTATCATTGGATTAGAAAACATTGGTTTTAAAGTGATATGTGTGGTAACAGACAACAATTCGATTAATCAAAAAGCAATGTCTCAGTTCGCTTCACCTTCACGTCCATATTCAATTGTTTATCCACATCCTGTAAATAAAGAACGACCTCTTTTTTTTCATGATAGATACTGTACATTTATTGAAAAATATTCGTAATAACTGGATCAATCAGAAGAATGTTGGTAAGTGTATGTTTTACCCAAATTTTAAAGAAACCATGTCAGGAAAAAATTCACAAAATTGCACTAAAAGTGTTCTAGAAGCTAATGAAAATGCCATTCACTCTAATGGTGAAATAATTCAGGCTTCCAGCAGTAAACCTGACAGTAAAGTTGATTTCAATACAGCATCTTTCAAAACATTAAAATTATTATATGAAACTGAAAAGGATAACATCGTTAAATATGCATACAATTTATCATTAAAAGCATTGGAGCCCAATAATTTAGAAAAACAAAATTTCAAATTAGTACTTAAAATTTTCAATAAATTTATACCTGAAAGTCTAATCAGTTTGGGAGAGAAATATGCGTTCCCACACTACAAAGAAACAGCAGAATACATAACAATAATAAATAGATGGTGGGATATTGTTAATGTTAAAACTCCATTTACAGGAATTCGCGAAAATAATGAATATAAAAAACCACTGACAACATCTGAAACTGACAAAAGATACAAATTTTTAGATGAATTTTTGAACTGGTTGGAAGATTGGAAAAATATGAAATGTGATACCGGCACACTAACAAAAGAAACATATTCTGCTCTTTACATGACAACGTATGCTTTAAAAGAAGTAACTAAATATTGTCAGGACAAATTAGGAATGAAGTACATTCTCACTGGAAAATTTCAGACCGACAATTTAGAGGCACGATTTGGTTTATATAGACAAATGGCAGGAGCACAATATCATGTTTCACTCCGACAGGTATTTGAAGGTGAAAACAAATTGAGAATGCACAGTATTTTAAAAATTTGTTTAAAATCAAACAAACATGGAAATCTCGAAATTTATCAGGAAGAATTTGGAGAAAATTGGGAAGAATTAGAAAACTCTATTTCTGAAAAATTACCTGTATTTAACATTTTGCTTACAGAAGAAGATTTTAAAAAATCCGAAGATGTTTTAGCAGTTTTAGTTTATTTAGGTGGTTATTGTGTCCACACAGTTCTTAAAAAGTTGAAATGCAGCATCTGCAAAAATTTTTTAACAAATGAAAAAGAACTGGACTGCTCAACTACTTTAATTCAAAACTTAAGCCGAGGTAAACTTTTATACCCCAAGAAATGCATTGTAAATGTAATTTTATATTCTTACATTATAATTCAGAAACTATGTACCATACATGAAGAAGAATTTTTGAAATTTTCCAATCAAAAATATTTAGCAGCAGAGATAATTTTCAATAGTTTAGTGAATGAGGAACAAATACATGATTATGGCGAATGCATTTCAGGACATAAACCAGAAAATGTTTATAGAATGATAATTTGGTCAGCTGTAAATTCGTTGTTGAATAATTATTGTAAAAAATTAAATGACAGTTTGAAAAACTCTTCTAAAACTATAAAGAAAAGAAAACTTGACAAATTTAGTAAAGTTATCTCTTTAAAAAAGTTAGCAGAAAAGGAAAAGGTTTAAAAGCTAAATTTCAACTAGACATGTTTTTTAATTTATGAAGTAATTATAGTAATGATATTGCATCGACATCAGAAATCACAATTGCAGCTCCAACTGAATTAAAAGGCACCACAAAAACTGCATAAGCTTGTAATGAAAATGTAGAAACTGAAATTTATTGAAGAACTGTATGTTTATATAAATAGGATCGAATCCGAAAATAGCGACGAAAAGGGCAATAGCAATTATGAGCAAATAAATTTAAGTGATCCAGATTTATGTTTCAGTATTATAACTGACAAGTTTAGAATAATTTAAAAATGGACTTGCACAACAAAAAGAAATTTTTGCTAAGAGAGCTGAAGGTAGATCATTTTCCACTTCTTATACTTAAAAAAAAGCCAAATAGAGAAAACTAGTTAATTTTTTGTAGCAGGTTATTTTATTTGAAAACGAAGACTCCCCAATTTTTGCTCGAAAATGAAAAGAGAGAGATGAAGGGAAAAAGAGGACAGTTACAAAATTTATAGATGGCTATAATAGCTGGAGAGAGCTGTCAACTGTAATTCAGAATCATGAATGTTTTATTTGTCACTTTAATTCCTTTATTGGTTGGAAAAAATTACTAAATAAACTTTTTTTATTTTACTGTAGATGAAAACAAAATAAATTTATATGAATAAAAAATGGAACGGCTTAAATTACTGCTTCAAAGAATTGTTTTTATGATTCTATATTTATCATGTAACAACCTTTCATTTCGTGAAAACCATGAAAATAATAGGAGCACCTAATATTGAAAATTTTTGTCTGTTTAATCGAATAATTTAGTAAATACAACGTTGTGCTAATAGATAATATAAACTGAATTTTAAAAAAATCGAAAATTGGAATTGGGCATCATTTAGCACTGTGATCAAATGAACAAAATATTCCTGTGTTATTGAAATGAAATCCTTTGCAAAATTAAAATATATGGATTCATCCACTTACAGCTGTATCCATATGGATTATAATCTTGATTTTTTTTTTCATTAAGAAAAAACGCACTTCAACAATTATTAGGTTTGAAAACATTGAAGAGAAAAGATTAAATATAAATTAGATGTTTATATAGGGTTTATTAAAGTAATCAATCTGACTGGAGAAAGACTAGCAAAAACTCTTTTGAAAAGATTAAGTGAACTGCATTGAAATATTAAGAATTATAGAGGATAAGCGTAAGGGAAAGATAGCAAATCGATGGGAAAGTACTAAATTTTACAATTTAGAAAAGATGCCCTAAATCCACAGACAATTTATATGTCTTGCACATCATACATTTTTAAAATTTATTAGATTGTGATACCATTTCCAGCAGTGTATATTGCAAAAAAAAAATGAATATTGCAACTTTTATGTGCTTTTCTCTACTTTTTGGGAAACTAAAAGGGATTCAGTTAAAGCTATGTATATACAGTTTTTGAAATAATTTGAGTATACATTTGTTTATTATTATCATGTCCTAGAAGGATTTACTGAAGCAAATAGAGATAATACAGCAGTATCCAAAGGTAAAACATTGGATTTTATAAAAGAAATGCTATTTATTTTATACTTAATAGCATAGTTTTTACTATTGCCCAAAATTAACACTAGCAATGAACTATTTCAAGTAAAAACAGTTGATTTTGATTCAGTATTTTAGAATGATAAGTAAAATTAAAATTGAAGTTCAAAATTTCAGTAGAAAGTTCAATGCATTTTTATACGAAGCAAAACTGATAGGATGCCATTTCAATATTTCCGAAGATTTAAAAAAAAAAAAAAAAAAAAAAAA
>JAPMOQ010019593.1:50898-69580 GCA_026543055.1 Argiope trifasciata | reverse complement strand
TCTATGCTCACGAGAGTCTACTATATATATTCCAGTTCACGATATTCTATGCTCACGATAGGTTACTATATATATTCCAGTCTATATTAATTTCCACTACTAAACTTTTCAAAAATCTGGAGTTATTGAACTTAATTGTGTTCTTTTTTCTTCTTTCAGTACCTCTGAGCGCACTCGGATAAGTGGGTACGACATCCCAAAAGGCACTATAGTGATATCGAACATCTGGAGTGTGCACCACGACCCCCAGCACTGGGAAGACCCCTTCACATTCAATCCAGAACGATATCTAAAAGATGGGAAGGCCGTCAGACCGCCGGCCTTCCTGCCCTTCTCCTATGGTAAGAGCCAAAGGGATGTGATACATTTTGAACAGAGATGGATAATCTTTATGATTCAATGTGCCAATTTTTTCAAAAGAAGTGCCTAGTGAGTTACAGACATGCCATCAAATAATTTTGATTTGTGATTATTGGGAAAATAACAATATTAAATGCTAACAACTCAAAACTTTTTATTTACTACGAAAAAAATACATTTTGCACTGTATAGTAGTAGCTGTTTCAGTCATGGGTGACATTCAAATGAAAGGGACTTCTGTTGTCGCAGATTAGACGACAAATAACTTATACTGGGATCGTAAGGTTATTTTTAGCAAAATGCATGCTGAATGGGAGTCATCTGCCAAAAGGTTTCTAAGCGACTTTAGAGTAGAGAGGAATATTCGAGATTTTCTTAAAATGATGACCCGTTCCTTGTTTGATAGAAAGACAGGTGAACAGGAAAATAGGTGAAAGGTCGATGTTTGACCACTTTGTGGCTAGGGGTCAATTGCCTCGAAGTTTGGCGAATCGGTCAGTGTTATGGACTGAATAGGCCTGAGCTGGCGAACCTTTATCGTTCAACGTGCCATTTTTTCTAAAAAATTGTTTAATGAAGTGCAGATTTGCCGTCAAATAGCTTTGACTTATGAACATTGGGAAAATAATAAAACTAAATTCTAAGAACTCGATTTTTTTAAAAGCATTTTTAAGGGCATAATAGTAAATATTTTAGTTATTGAAATGAAAGTAACGATAGTGTGACTTCTGTTGTTGCAGATTAGACGACAAATAACTTGTATTAGGATTGCAAGATGCTACTCTTGGCAGAATGCATGCTGAATGGGAGTCCTCTGCCACACAGTTTCAAGGCGAATATTTATTATGTTATTCATCTCTAAAGATAATGACTCGCAGGTACAGGTAAATGGAAATAGGGTTTAAAATAGCATGAGCGATATTCTCCAAACAGTTAAATGCGTCTGGATTTGAACTCCATGCTTTCCAAAATTTCGTTACTGGTATTTTTACTTATGCTACTCGTTAACCTTTCTGTTTCAGTCCACTTCAATTTTTTCCTTGTTTCAATAAAATTCTGAATCCACATTGAACTAGACTGAAAATCAATCAGTGGCATTTCAGATTCTTCCATTTCCAACCAGTCATATAGGGACAGATTCAGTTTATCAAATGAAATATTCGATAAACTAATGAAGATTCAATATTCGAATCACATTCAAGCCGTTTTGATCGGCGGCGTGCCCAAAACATTGTGTCGCGTGCCACTGATTCGCCATCCCTATTATAGAAAATGAAAACCTCTCTGACAGTCCTGAAACATCGCAAGTTTCAACACCCTCATTTTCCCTTTTTAAATTTCAAAATCTCTTGCACGTCAAATCTGCCAATCCAAACGTCCTCTCGCTGGTGTGGTGTGGAGAGGGGGATGCCAGCTCAGGTGTCGTCATCTGATCGTGATTCAAATTGACGAGGTCCGTCTCCAAATAGTCCTAGTGTTGCTTTACAACGGGACGTTAACATAACTAAACCGAACTAAACCCTTTTCTTTTTTTATGTTACAGCCAGACGGTGGGTAAATCGTACTGTGTTGCTTTAAAACGAGGCGTAACTAAACTGAAATAATCTTTTTCAGGGAAAAGAAAGTGCCCGGGGGAAGATATGGCGATGGAACTCGTTTTCTTGTACTTCTCCACCCTGATGCAGCGCTACACCGCCTCTCTCCCGAACGAAGATGGGGACGTCCGGCAACTCTTGGGGGTTGCGAACGTCGCCCTCCTGGAGAACATTTGCTTGAAGAGAAGAGTCCAGTAGTTGTGTCAAAAACGGATATTAGAATCCATTTCAATCCTTGTATTTATTTATTAACAGCAGTACCCGCACGGCGTTGCCCGTGGTATAGCATCCAAGAAGAAAAATGAGCTTACTTAAGTCTAGCCTCCACCCGACACGACGCGGGCATGTTACGCAGCATCAAACAATCAGAAAAATATATTTTGAAATATTTAGACTGCTAAAAAGGCACAAACACTTTATGTCCGTAGACAAAACTATCCACTAAAAATATGCAATAAAAAAGCTTGTTTAAATGCTCGTTTTTTCACTTCTCCTCTGTCTTCAATTCAAATATATTTCTCAGTCAGCAGACGGGTGATCCTTTCGCTCCTCAGGCGATTCATTCCGTCTCCGCCATTCAGTTGCAGTGCGATAAGATTCTTCTTCCTTAAGTGTGGACATTGTTTCTCCGATATTCGCTAACCGAACATTTTTTTCCCTCTTCATTTTCCTTATCGCTCGACAAACGAAGCTTTTTGGCATTTAATGCATTCCGGTCAAGGTTGGATTTTCTTTCTTTGGGCAAAAGGAGATTTGAAGGGTTTTTCAGAATCAGACGTAAACAAAGAAACGTATCGCAGTTATTGCATATGTGCAGTTTGCGGTTTCAGCGCATGCGAGGTATAATTAAACTGACAATTATGAAACCACCTTTTTTTATTTCAGTATGACTTTACTGTACTTACACATTTCCCAGTAAATGCCCTACAGAATGGTATAAATATCTCCCATATCCGTTAACTGTTTCACAATTTTTTGTGGTTCCAACATACAGACGCTTTCAGGAGACTTCATTTTGTACTATATCGATATTCAGAAGAATATGAGTTATTCTCGGAGCATTTTTAACTGTGAAACGTCATCTTAAAAATGCGTCCTTCACAATGAAATAAAAACATTTTAATAATCAACGATGGAATAGTTCTGAAATTACATTCTTCATTGTCATGAATGGACATTTGCTCTCAATACGAAGACAAGCGGTACGATAGTTGCACATTACTTATACAGCAGTACTTTTTTCAGGAAAGAACATTATGTCAAAGCATATCCGAAATTAACGTTACTGTGATGTAAGCACTCGGCATTAGTTTAGGTGGTGTATATCTGTTGAGTTATATATAATTTGTGACATTTATTACAAAAATAAAATGTATAATAATCTATCAGTTTGGTGCATAATTATCAGGTGTTTCGTTGCTGTGCTGTTTTTTAATGCAAATTTACTATATTTTATAACTTTGTGAATGAAAATATTTTTTTTAGATTATAAAAATGCGTGTCAATAACCATACTCGTTTTATGCTGTACCACTTTGAAAAAGTATGGGGCCGCGGTGGCCTGGTAGTGAGGTCACAGCATCAGAACCGGAAGATTTCAGGTTCGCGACTCGATTCCATCGAAGAACCGTCGTGTGAGGGGGTCTCTTGCACGTTAAATCTGTTAGATCAAACGTCCTCTCGCTGGTGTGGTGTGGAGAGGGGGTGGGTGCCTGATCAGATGTCGTCCTTGTCATCTGACCGCGGTTCATAATGACTAGGTCGGTCCCAAAATAGCCCTAGTGTTGCTTTACAACGGCACATTAATAAAACTAAACCTAACTTGAGAAAGGACGGAAAGCAGCGCAGTCATTTCTCGATCCCAACAAACTTTTTGGTGAAGACATAGTTAGCGAAAGTCAATGCTGGGAATGGTTCGTCCGCTCCAAATCTGGCGACACTGGCTTGGAAGATAAGCCAGGGAGAGGTCGACCGTCGGATTTGGAGGACCTGGCACTTTGGGCAGCCCTGGAAGGGGACAAATACTTGGCAACTCTAATGCTGGTCGGTCAACAACTTCAATGTGGACCATTCAATCATTGTTCGTGGTCTCAAAAATCTTGGAAATGTATGAAAATCCGCTGGATTGGTCGTCTACGAACTCAGTGACAACAATAAAACCCAACATATTTGAAGTTTCACAGATTTACTTTAACGAAGCGAGTCATTTCTGCAAATGGGAAGAAATTATTCAAGTAGATGGTGACTACGCTCATTTACATATAATTTACATGCGAAGATCTTAAAAATACATTAGACATATGCATTTTGTAAGAAATTTTTGAAAAACAATTTATCCTAGTTTCATAACAATTAGATGAGATTTTCAAGTTAAGTTAGTCATTTTAATTTGAAAAATATGTTAGTTTTATATATTAGTAAATTTTTAGACTTTAAAAAAATTATAACAAGACAAATCTCAATAGCATATGCATGACTTTAAAAAACTAAGCAGGTCATTGACTAATTCATAGATTTAGAAATATCAGAGAACCTACTAAAGCGTTAGAAAAATTTAAATGAATATTGCATGAAATACAGTGATTCAATAAAATTATACTTGTTAAGTAATTTTCTAAAATTAAATACTCTTGAAACAAATCTTTAGAAGACCCTTTTTTCTGATATATTAAGCGGCCTTGGAAGACCACCCTGATAAAAAAGGCCACAAAGGGAATCCCTACCTTCATGGAGAGAGTTTTGTCAGCTGAATCTATACTAATATTTTAAATGTGAAAGTTTGGATGGATGGATGTTTGTTACTCAATCACACCAGAATTGAGTTGTATGAAATCTAGCACAAAGATAGATTAGAGTCAGGAATAGAACATAAGCTCTTTTATTTCGGTTCATTTTTCATTCATTAAAAACTAATTTTCACGCCAAAAAGATGAGTAAGTCTCCAGTTTTTTTTTCCTCTAACAGAAATGAGGTTAGGGTTAGCAATTCAACCAATTATTTCAAATGATTCTGTTTATTTTTTTTGTGTTTGAGGTATTTAAAATCAAATGTTGTTAATGAATCGATCATTCGGATTCATTTTGAAGTACTTTTAAATGAAAAGAAAAGGAAATAAATTCTATTCTGCATTGCATTACCCCAACTGGCATAGGAAAGTCAAATATTTGTGTTACTCCAACTGGCGTTGAAAGTTCACAAGTGATTGACCACTGTGTTTTCCTTTAAATTAAAAGTTTAAAAATTATGAGTATAATACTGCTGTAGCTATCTCCATCTTGATCCATAAATAAAAGGGATTTGTCAGCACTTGATTTGCTGTTTTGTTTTAATTATAGAATGTAAATAAATTGTTTTTACATTAGTTGTGTGTTTTTGTTATTAAATTATATTTATGTCACATATTTTTTATATGTGCTCATACTTTTAAATGCATCTTTTTTTAGTGTAGTTTTTCGTACATATACATCAAAATTTCCATGCCAACAGAGGCGTGGGTAATAGCTAGTGCGAAATATAATGAAAATAAACAAAGCCCTTTTAAAAATTATATTTTATTTATCAAATCTTGCCACAATGCAAAAAAAACAGTTCATAAAAATTTACAAGGCTACACACTGAGAGCAAACGAACCTCCCTGAAAGCACTGGCAGGAATTTCATCACAGAAGCTTCATAATACACTTAAGCTTTTAATTTCTTAAATATATATATATATATAATTTGAACAGCAAGTCACAACATAAAAATATAGTGTGGTCCCATATATATTTCATTCAGTAAAATGAACAAAATTACTTCTCAATTATAAACAAAACAAATCATTATAATTCACAGCTTAAAATATAAACAAATAAAACATCTGAGTGTTTTAAAGATAAATATCAAGCAACAATAACCAGCAACAACAGCCAAAGAGTACAAAACTTATCCAAGTAATTTTACAACAAGCTTAAAATATTTCAAACTCTGTTATTAAAGCTTAATAATCAAAGTTTTATAGAAAAAAAAGTAAGATTACAAACATCATAGATGTGTATGTTAATTTCAGAATGCCCATTATTAAAGTATAAATGCACATAATAATTAAATAATACATAATACTCTATTTATGTAAATATTCGAAGACCCATAATCATAAATTCATTAGAGGAAATATAAAATGAAAAAACAATTTTTTTTCAGATATATATTACAGAAAATAAGCAACTCTCTTAAATGCCGAATTTAATTTTCTGTTCTAATACATTTATTATTTGCTTGTTATAGAAAGCTATTTATGGAAAGTAATAAATAAGATTAACCAACAAATTAAAACAAATAGAAACACTTTAAAAATTGTGCAAAATATGCTGAGCAAATGGTTTCTTCAAAATAATAATATGTTTAACACCTTACATTTTCACATATTTTATAGTTAAACAAAAATAAATGCTATTAGAGTGCAAGACTAGCACGATTTAAAAAAAAAAATCTGTGGCACAATATTCAGAAATTATAATTCTGACTAGGTGTGAAATGATTTCCATTAATAACACCATGGAAATGAGAATATATATATATATTAAAACGAAAATTTAAACAAAAATTCATCGTGTATTATTCAAAATTTTTATATTTCATTCTATATAATTTCTATTAATGATAACACTGAAATAAATCCACTAATGAAAGCATGAAAAAAAAATGTTGTTCTTTTTGTATTTAAACAAACATGAACACAAATTTATTGTGTATTGTTCCAAAATTTCATACCATTATTTTCATAATTTTTATATTTCGTTCAATATAATTTCGAATAATGATAGCATTGAAATAAATTCACTAATGAAAGCAAGAAAAAAATGTTATTTTTGTATTTAAACAAATATGAACACAAATTCATTGTATATTGTTTCAAAATTTCATACCATTATTTTCAAAATTTTTATATTTTATTCAACATAATTTCTATTAATAACAACACTGAAATAAACCCACTAATGAAAGCATGAAAAAAAAAATTCTCTTTGTGTCTAAACAAATATGAACACAAATTCATCGCATATTGTTCCAAAATTTCAGCTCAATGAAAAATAATTACTATTTCATAGTTTTTTCAAAAGCAATAGGAGAATTTTGTTCACACAGTATTCACAAAATAAATTGAACAGATGGGCATATTTTAAAATCAATGCAGTACATTTTTAATAAAATTACACAAATAAAAAATGCAACAACACATGATTTTCAAAATGCTACTATATTTACAATAATTTACAACAATGTTCACAGTTCAGCAATGACAAAGTTAGAAAAAAATCTAATTATTACTGAGATTTGATTAGAGACTTTATGTCAGCCTGAATGAAAAACCATACTGACACAGTCTACCTTAAAGGGTATCAGACCAAAAAAAACAGCCGGATGTTTTATGAATCAGTAGTATATTTTATACAGAAATATTTTTACAATCAAGCACTGTCTAACGGCAATGGCAGTGAAGCAAGCAAATGAATTATTATGCAGAGACAGCTCCAGTCATGCTACGGACGAGGCCACTAAGAATTTTGTTTTTATTCTCAGACTGCTTGAAAGCCTTCTCCATTTTCAGCTTGCTCTCTTCAGCAATTTGGAGTTTCCGCAAAAGGCACGCTTGGTCATGCATCAGATCTTTCAATAAAATATCAACCATGGTTGGTTGGCCTTTCTGAAAAGTAGAAATTAGCAGAATTACAAAGCAATAGTTTTGCCACATGTTAGTAAGTCGCACATAAATTGATGAGTGAAATTACAGCAGGGCTCTGATGAATTGATACTTGCACCTTCAGACAAATGAGCATTATTAGTAGAATGGTAGAAAGGTTTTAAATGAAGAGTGGGCTAAAGAGAAATAATAGAGTTGTAATAAATAGTACTCGGTGCATTCTTTATACTGTTTCACATTTTTGGTACGTCTATAATTATTGCCATAAAGAAAAAAATCACAATCAATTAGAGATTTCAAATAGAGTAAACTCAATAGACAATTATCACATCACGATCTTCATCTTTGTCAACACAAGTAGTAAAGAAATAAATTGCAATAAAGATTTCTTGTCATTTTTTCATGCAATCTGTATATCTAAATAAATATAACCAAATTATCTCTTTAAAGTTAAAACTATTTGAAGTTAAAATTTATTTCTGGATTCAAATAATTGTTTGTTGTCTTTGAATGGTCAATAATAAAACTAAAAATTCAAACAAGCCAAAAATTATTTTTTATTTCTCTATCTTCTTTTGTTGTAGTTCGTAAACTATCAAGCTTCAGCAAAATACAATATTTAGGAATAAGTAAATATTAGTTGACTTTTTTTCTAATCAAGTGAAAAACCAATTCAAATCATTGGTCAATAAAAAGAAAAGAAGAATACTGCATTTCCCTCCAACTGTTTACCCTGAAAAAATATACAGAAATATATGTAATAAGATTGAGGCCCCTTTACTGTAAATATTATCAAATAAATGCCCAATAAGATTAAGGCCCCTTTACTGTAAATGTTATCAAATAAATGCCCCCAAACACATAATTCCAAGAAAAGATGTATGATGTAAGACTCTTTTTCACAAGTGTGTCTAATACTCTTTTCTCTGCTACCTCATAAGTATTTTAACTGTCTGAAGAAGAATTATTTTATGGTAAAAAGGACAATTAGTTACATATCCATTTAATTACATTGTAATGCAGTTATTAACACATTAAAGGCAGGAGTCATAGTACTATGATTTGATCATCGTTACCTAGTATACTTTGGTCAAGATGTCCCACTTTTAATGTGTTTAAAAAATGAAAGTACCATTTAGTCACCTCTCACATTTACAGTAAAGAGCCTGACATTCCTTTTGTCTCATCAAAGGACACCAACAGTCATGAAAATCTAATATATAACTGCACTTAGGCCATAGAAGAGGGTGTGTACCAAAGAGTAATTTCTTATTATTTGCTCATTTATTATTTCTATATTAATAGAGAAATTCTCTTCTAGGGCAAGCTATTTCCTATCTTGTATTCTCTCTCTTTTACACAATCTCCTGGGGGTCCAGATCATATTATGTCAAGGGGATCCACTTGCAAGCTGATAAACTAACCAGTCTATCAATTATTTTAGAGGCAATGCAGAAAACTTAATGCAATGAAAAAATTACTCATATAAATGATCGTAAAATTTTTATGCTTTATTTGGCCATAAAAAGTTTATCATTCGAAATTTTTTTTTAAAAAAAATGTCTTTGGCAATTTATGTTTAAATATTGTCCTTTGAAAAGATTTAAACTTTAATTTGAATACCTTTTACAAATTAAAAACCACTTTTTTATTCCTTAATATGTACACAAAATATGCAAAATGCTAAACTTTCCCATTATACAGGCCAAAAAACTTTTTTTTAAAAATATAAATAAAATTAAAGAATTGAATCTTAATATTAGAAAAGTTTAGAAGCTTTAAGTTACAGCCTTTAAGCCTTAAGCTTTACAGCCTTTTGAAACGAATGAACTTAGACAAATCAAAGTTGTTATCTGGAAATGAATTTTGCTCTAGTTTTGAAATTTTATTAAAAAAATATAGGGCTATTGCTAAAAGATTTTTTTTTCTTATTTCAATGCATAAATGCCTATTTACAAAATTTTCGATTCAAAACTCTTCATAAGCTAATTCATTTCTAATGATACTTCTTTTACAATCTTATGATGAGTGATGAACATTCTAGATTCCAAGCATAGCACTTGCACTCAATATCAAAAAGGTAATTTTCATGGTATTTTCAAACTTTGCTTTAACAACTTACAGTGCAACCCCATTGAACTGATAGAGAAATTATCTTTATTTAAAGTATTAATTCAATTTTTCACAAACAAAAATAATTACAATAGAAGTCTCATATTCTCCATCTTGAAATGTAAATAAGAATTCATCTGTATTTTGAAGTGTAAATAAGAATATATTGTTAAAAAATAAGTTCATTTTCCTAACTTGAATTTAAAAAGCTCCAAAGATGATCAAACATGTTTAAGAACAAAATGATTAAGATTTATAAATGAATAACAAATCTTCAGTAAAAAATAACAAGGGTTATCATTTTGATGCATTAGCTATACCAAATGAAGTAAAAAATTTGAAAACATATGCATGTTAAAAGTGGAATTTTCATCAGGTATTTAGAGTTCAATAAATTCAAATTCAATTTTTTTGTTATTGTAATTAATAAAAATATTACAATAGTATAAAATTAACATAATATTCAAAAAGATATTAAAATGGACAAAGTGTCAAATTATTTCAACATTTGATTCCATAGTAAAAAAATACAAAATAATCGCATTCTGTTACTACACAAAAATGCAGAAATAATATATATATATTTTAAAAAGCTAGCAGCGAAGTAAAACAACTTCACATACATTTACAGTTTTCTTTTTATCATCAGAAAGTGTGGGACTGTCAACTTCATGGCTATGTGTTCCTAAAGAAAGTATGAAATAACAATGATTATACAATAAAAACACTTAAAATTGAATAAATACATTTTTAAACAAAATTAAAATTGATACCATTTGAAAGAAATGTTTTCCTCAATTTCCCAATAGTACGACTTTCTTCATCAGAATTTTCTTCTGTTAAAAATGAAAATTCTATTTATTAAAAAAATGCATTCACAATGTTAATTCAATCTGAGATATTCAGAACCATGACTCACCAGATGAGGATTCACTTCCGCGCCTTTTGTAGCCAGAAATTAACGTCTTCCTATAATCTGACAGCCAGGAATGGGTTCGATTGACTGCTTTAGAAGGTGTTACGTCAGAAGCAGAATTCTGTTGCATGTTTTCGATTTCAAGAGTTAATTCGTCGATTTTATCTTGAAGTTCCTGTGATAGAGTTTAAAAAAAATCAATTCAAATGCAGCCTTTTATATAATATCACAAATGAAAAAATTGTCTCTTAAGTGCAGACAATAAAAGTAAAAGCCTATTACTATTGATGTAATCTTATCAATACATACTTATATGGTTACATGTATATCAAAATATAAAAAAAAGAAAAAAAATTAATATCATTGATCTAATTTCTTTCAATTAAAAAAATGTTTTTAACTGTGCAAAAATAAAAATTTTCAATCTATTCATGAACTTGCATTTTAAAACACCAGCGGGTGACCGAGCTCCGCTCGGAAAAAACAGGCATCGAAGCTAACACGAAGATTTAAATTTTCAATTGTGATTTATCAAAACAATACATGCCATAAGAAAATTTGTGAAACCATTGGTGAAAAGATAACCGGTTAAAGTGCACCATTGTAAACTATTCTAAACAAAGTTAGAGTTTGGAAAGGGAGCTATTCTATACAAAGGTAAAGTAAAGGTAAAGATTGAAGTGTGTTGAAGTTCAATATTTTTGACAAATTTATTTAGAAAAACCAAACATATATACATACATAAGAAACATATTATAAACCTATAACAGCATAAACATAAAACTTTATTAGTTCGCCATATTGGCTATAGATGGCAGCACGTTACCGCTTGAAAATTTAAGTAGCCATTATGGCGAACTAATAAAGTTTGAAAATATCCTATCTGTAACTCCGAACTGCTCGACCGTAGCGCTTCAAAACCGGCGCCAATCGATTCCTCGTGCCAAAAACCCGAGACCCCCAAGTTTACCGGAGTTTATTAATTCTGGGGCGATTTTCGACTTGGCAACCATTCCTTGTATTATAGTATTAGATTAGTAAATTATTAACATGTTTGTTCATAAGCTTGCAGTTTTTGATTAAAAAATATTATAATGCAAGAATTAGGAGGACTGGAAGTCTAGTTTTATTTATAGGATACCACCCGATTCTCATATTTTTAAGGCAACCCTAATGGTAAAATTCCCTCCTGACATTGTTGCTAATGAATTACTGAATAAAATCATACCTTGTAAAAAAGTTAATTAAATGCAATAAATGAATAAAATTAACTTTAACACTAATATTCTAATTTTTTTTTGAAGTTTTATTTAAATAAAATAAAGCAAATGCTACAACAATTTTTTTAAGCAAAAGCTCAAAAAATAAGAAAATAATTTATTAAATATATCAACAATATAAAAAATATATTAACTTACATTCAATATTAATCAAATTTATGAAGAAGTCCAAAGAATAACTGTAAGCCACTAAAATTTTACTGCACAAAAATAAGCTGCATATTATAAACTGTAGGAAATTATTTTTAAATGGTATCAGACTGAATGTCATATAACGAACATTTTAAACTGCATTTTTATCTATTTGCTAGGAGTGTTGTAATTGAAAATGCATAAATTTCCAAAAATTTCCAAACAAAATTAAAAAAGATATGGTTTATAAAACAAATTTCTGAGTTTAAAAAAATTATACATTTGTGAAAAAAAATTGAACTAGTACAGATAATGCCATCTTTCCCTTTCTAAGCTTTGTATTGTATTTGAATCTTTTAAAATTAACAAGATATACTTTTTATTGGTTTATAATCACATGTTTACATTTGCATTTTTACATTATGCTATGTTGGGTACATGCTAAGTTTTTGCATTAGAATTATCATATTTCAGTCTCAAATTACACAAATTGGAAATAAAATCCCAAATCCAAGAAAAAATAGTTTAGAGGAATGATTGCAAACCATTTGGGGTGTACTGTAAGTAACCAAAGCCAAGTAATTAAGTTTTATTATCAGAGGTTAGAATATGCACAAGGAGGCATGTTTCAAATATGAAACATGCAATGGATATTAATGTACCATTATAGTGGATATAATGGTACATTAACCCCTTCCAGTAAAATGACGAGCATTGCTCGTCATTGTTTTTTCATGCCATATAGCACAATGACGAGATATACTCGTCATGCAACTTAAGTTACAGTTGAATATGATAATAAATTCCGTTTAAAATTTCTATTGCACTGTATTTGGCAGTACTTTTGTCACTTATGCAGATATCATAGATCTCTATCATATAATTTACAGTTGGTACAAGTAACGATGAAATCGCTGTTAGTTAGTGGATTTCATTCTTATAAGCGTTTGGTGTTAACATCTTTCTTTCAAAAGAATAAACACAGTAACTAATAAGAACTGTGCACATCATGAAGATCAAGATGATTTGAATGATCCAGAAAGAAGCATCTGAAAATCTGAAGAAATATGCATACATATACCTGAAACTGATAATGAAATGAATAATAGTGAAATATTAACCAAGAAATCGTATACATTGTTGAGAGACTAATATGTGATTACGATAAACGCTATGGAATCATATACACATCATCAGAATGGATTTGATAATGTGCTTGAGGTAAATATAATTTACGAGAGTAAGAGATAGAAGCTGGCTTAAAAGATAAAATTATTGGCCAAACCGAAATCATTAGAGATTTTTTAAGAGTTTTTAATATGAACTTACAAATTATAGTTATATTCATGTCAATAACATAATTTTAATTAACAATATGTAAGAATTAGGAAAAAAAATGACGTTTTCTTAAATAAAAAATAAATGGAAATTTCGCACACGATGTTTCATTAAATCTTACTGGAAAGGGTTAATATCTACTATAATAACAACTACAGGGTGCCCCAGAGAAACTTACTTATTTGAAAAGTCAATAAAAACAAAAGTACTTCAGTTATTGTTTTAATTCTTTCTTTATTTGAGAATACAAGATCCCAATTTTCCCCCCTACAATTTTGGAAATGACATCGGTTAAATGGAGACCCCCATTGCGCATACACTGACTTTAAATATTTTTGCTTATCTTTTTTAATATAAAAGACTTGTATAAAGTATTTTCCTCGCTTAATTTTTTTGTTTAATGTTTTTTGGGGGGGGAGATTTTAATTGATTTTGAAATAGTTGGTGAAATTGCCCCTTTTACAATACATCCATATAATGCTACCTTAGATTTACATGCTTTCAAAGAATGTCAAACCAAATAACAAGATAAATAGTTTAAGATAATTTTAAAGTATTTTTATGCATTGTATTAATTGTAATAATAATAATAATAAACTATTAAAGAAAAGAAAAATGTGGTATTTTGAGAATGCAGCTCTATAACCAAGCACTTTACCAATTTCAATTCTCCAACTGACCAACATTTTCAGAGGTGTCAGCAGAATCTCACTGACTTCTCAGGCATAATTTAAATAAAAGATTGCAGTTAAGATTTCGCAACATTTATTACACATTGCATAATTTGCACTATAATTTCGTAATTTTTTGTAGTTAAATGAATTTATTTTAACTGCAATATAGTTCTATAGTCTCTATAGCTATCAAATAATTACTGAGAAAGTACAATATAAAAAAAATGTTTCATTTTATTTAACCAAATAGAAAAAAATATTCTCTTCCTATGACAATTATTTCGTATCCAATTGTCCTTCCATCAGTAGGGAATTACATATAATAAATCAAAAAGGCCCGCGGTAGCCTGGTTGGTAGAGTGTCAGTCTCGTAATCGATAGGTCGCGGGTTATCTCCTCGTTTCGGACCAAGACCGCCGCGTTGGCTGATGACGGTTGGTGCACGTTAAATAGGTCGTAACTGCAAAGTCCTCCAAGTTCCCATGACAAAACGATACCTCTGGGGGTACTGAATCAGAGATGAGTCGGTCTCCGATTTGGATCTAAATTTCGACATGTGGATGGATGAATGAGTGTATGAATGAATTCGACCGCCCCCTAAAAAGGGTTGTGTCATGTGTGTTCGAGCAAAGTCGTCCTTTCACCTGAACAGTGCTTGTAAACAACGAAAGGCACACACCTCTGCCTTAATCGAAACAGCTCTGCTCATTCGACTTGGCATGACCAAGTGGCAATACAACAACAACAATAAATCAAAATGCACATTGAAATTTAAAACAAAAGGAAAAAGAAAGTACCTGATTCAATTTTTTGTACTTTTCTAACTCTTGCAACAAATTCTGGTGACTTTGTTCTTGCACATCATTTGCATGAGATTCTAAGTCTGCAAGCTGAAATAAATCAAAATATCATAATTTTATTAGGTACTAAATTGAAGACATAATTTTTTTTTTTTAAATCTTAGAAACAGAGGGTTAATTGAAAATGCAAAAGGAAGAAATGCAAACAGAAATATTTTAGGTAAATTGAAAAATTTTAACCACATTTATAATATATTTTAATTTTTGAGTTTGAATGTTTAAGAGTGCTTATTTATATTATTATATAATTTAGCTCTTTAATTATATAATTTCCAGCAGCTCATGCTCTTGTATCGTTTAATATTTAACTAATAAAAATTGTAATTCATATTTCAAAAAATCATGATATCTGAAAGAATACATGAAATCAGAATAAACCATAAGATAGATAAAATGGATGCTTAAATTTTTAATGGTGCCCTTGGACCTAGATTCTTTAAAAAAGTAAATTTAAGCAGTAAATAAAAACAAGAGAGAAAAAACTAAGGCTTTATGTCTATTATAATTTGAAGTTTAATGTATTTTTAAAACAATTATGAACAAAGTGATTTAACAAAGTGAACATAAGAGATTTAAATGATATAAAAGATAACCAATACTAATAAAAAAGCTGGACAACAAAAGAAGCTAGTTTAAATAAAAAATATAAATAAAATATTATTTAATACATTTCAAATGTTCTATTAGTACCAAGTTTGGCAGGACTGTTAACTTTCTTAAACCAACTAATTGCCAAAGCAATCGATTAATAATAATAATAATAAATCAAAGAAATCTTTTGGGGAAAAAAATCAACAGAAATTTATAGATGATTTGATTTTAATTTTAAATAATGAAATGAAAATAGATTAATTCATAAATAAAATAAAAGTAAAAAATTAGAAAAACAAAAAAATATTAGTCGCTGGACTATCATTCACTTTATACTCACTCTCTGTTTCAAGTCTGGCACAATGAGAAGTTCCTTCTGCAACACTTCGTTCAGCTTTTGGGCCTCGAGATATTTCTCAGATGCTTCGTGCAATTCCTGTTCCAGGCGAATGTTTTCCTAAAAACAGTTACTCATGCTTAGTGATCTCGTGAAAAATATTTGATCTTCTGCAGATCCAGCTTTGGCAGTTTCATACACAAGTAATAGAACTTATTTTATTACTATTATGAACAATATCTTTGAATTATTGTGAGTTTCTAAACATTAAAACAATCAATTTCAAATTCTCTAAACATTAATTTAAAAAATCAGTTTTTAATGATTAATTTAAATTAAACAATTTTATCTGTTTAGCAAGAGGCTATAAATAGATCATCTCTTACATAAAACATATTGTAAATATATAAACTTGCTGGTACCCGGCGCTTCGCTGCTGCAGAAATATCATTTGAAACTTAAAATAACTTTCTTCTTTCATTAGGAATGAGAGAAAGTATAACATTTATTTTTCGTATCGGAAATGAATGCATTCATTGAAATTGAGTTATATATAAAGCAGAAGAGTAAATGATATCGATTCTATTTTTTTAAAACGTCATTATTCAAGACTTAAGGATGGCAATATTATTTTGTTTTTCCATCTTCAGCAGAAACAAATAAGAGTAAGAACTAAGTATTCAAAGTTTCATTGCAATCGGATGACGGCATGGCAATGCATAACAGACAAACATTCATTTTTATTTATATAGATTACATAGTTTTACTATGCCTACAACCGTCCCGTAAGTGCAAGAAATAACTGTTCAAAGTCTCATCGTAATCGGATGAACAGTACAGTACTGCATAAGAGACATACAGACAAGCATTCATTTTTATTTATATAGATAAGCTAATAGTCATTAATTTATTTACATTTTAAAGGAAATGGTGACTTTATCGAAAAATACTCCATTTCCACAAATAAAAGGCTATTTGTTACTTGTTCCGAATGAAAAGTTATTACATCACCAAAAAAATTAATATGTTTCTAATTTATACAGATGAAGTATTATATATTCCTAAATTCATTTTTCATTTCTCTTTATGGATGGAATTCCAAATTTTTTTCAATCATAAAAATTACTTGACCTATTCTATGCTTCAGCCGGCTTTTTAGATAACATTTCCATATAAAAGACACGTTAGAAACTATAATGTTTTTTTTTTCCCCTTTCAGTTTTCACAATAAATAATACATGTCCATGACGACAGCGTTTTCGACCTCGCATTCTTCCTTTTCTGTAAATTCAACATTTTGTCCGTTAAACGAACCCAGGGTTGGGTAGCAGTCCTTTTATAATTTTCAAATTCCCACGTGTTGGCCTTGGCGTTCCAGCGCAAAAAAGGGATTTTATGGATCAGCAGTTGAAACAACAACTAAAGAAAGTGCATAGCATACTGACATACATGAAAGAAACAGCATACCGACTAATATAAACCCTAGTGACCCTAAATGTAAGGGTCAGTCGGCTTGGAAACGAAAAATTCTATTACATTTAGGAGGTGAAAGAATGGGCTGTATTTCATTTGGCGCCAAAAGAACCGATTAAGGACCAGATATCTGCAATATCGCAAGCGAAATGATTGTGTCGCCTAACGAACACCGTTTTGTTAGCCAAATGTTGTTTGTTTTAATGCATACTTCCCTCCTTACTTAGACTCGTCGACTTACGGCAGCCATGTCCGGGGTTTTACTTGTGACGGTAGGACAGTACATTGGTTGAACCTCAAGACAGCTGTTGTCGTGCTTTTGAATTGGTGTCGAACGATGATGATGACAGCTGATTCGATATCCCAATTTCTAAACATTCTTATTGACCTGGCAATAGGAAATTTAACAGAGGGACTTAGCTTGCATCAAGACCGCTTAAAGGAACAGTCTTTTCCCTTTTTTCCCCTTTTCAAGATTTTACTATTAGGCTAGCATAGCTCAATGAAAACAGTGCATGGCTTTTAGTATAATTACTAAGATTCAAAAATATTATTACGAACCTCTAATTTTGCTTTCCCGCACGAATAAGGTCATGATAAGAAAGACTGATTACAGTTATCTATATTGGGTGCTGATCAGGTGTCGCATCTGAGATCCCAGAGCCTGGCGATGAAGTTGGCGACAAAATGAATAATCCTCGAAACTTCCGAATATTTTTTCAACCCCTCCGCTAGGAACCGAGATACGTCCAGAAACTTCTCGCCCCGTCTCCCGGGAACTATAAAAAGCCGGCAATCTCTAACTGGGAATAGTCCTGGCGAATTGGATGGTGGTGAAAAAGAGTTGGAGCCACTGAGAGAATACCGAAGCAATGACGGAGTGCTGACTGTGCTCCGTATTATGTCGAAGCGAACAGAGCAATCGCGAATTGAAGTAATGAGTCAGCAACTAAAGCGAAAAGACACAGAGGAGTTGTTCAGCTGTCTGGAGAGACCATAGAGCGAATCTCCGCGGATCTCCTTTCCTGCTGAATTCATTCCGGCCGCTTTGTGTGCTGTGGACGTTGTCACTACCGGACTTCTACGTGTGGGTTACTGTCAGGTGTAGGGCTGCTTTGCTGTGTATTAGTTTCGACTGTATATAGTTGTCGTGTTTGTGCTGCCCTGTCAGTGTAAATAAACATCGTCGTTTGTTTTCTACTGAAGGACAGTTCATTGTGTTTTTCACACCATGACCCACAACACACGAAATGAACCCGTTCTGGTGAAATTCCGTTTGGTTTGGTTTTTTTGGCACAAGGGCCATAGATTTGACCATGCTGCGCCAGACTAA
>JAPMOQ010019593.1:4138-25898 GCA_026543055.1 Argiope trifasciata | reverse complement strand
TTTTTTTAAGCCCAAGTATTGAAAAGAATATATAAAAGTTTTTTTAAAAAAATAAGCAATGTATTATTATATAATATATAGAAGGTAAAGAAAATGAATATTTTTCTTGCCTTTTCATATTTTGTGTGCATATTATTGGAAAGAACTATTTAAATAAAATTAAAGTTTTGATCCTCTCCCGTAAAAAAGATTCAGAAATTTAGACTCTTCAGAGTTTAAACTGATCCAAACCTCTCTTATTAAGCTTATAGCTTTAATTTCATCATCAACAATTTTATTAAATTTATTTCTAATAGCAATTCGTTAATCCATTAATTATCTTAAAATGAGTTTTAGTAACAATGTTTCATTCCGTTCTAACAGCAGCAGCAAAATGAAGGAAATATATCTGAAATTGAATCCTTATAATAAAGTAAAACAACTGTTCCCTTTGGCGAGCCAAATGACGAAGGATTCCGTTTAAGATTAGTAATTGCTAGCATACATAGATAAGAAAAATTAAAGTCACAACAAGTGAATAGAATAGAATACAGCATTAAGACAGTCGGATCGAAAAATAAATCTAAGTTTTAAAAGACCAACTAGCAACTAGCGTTCATTCAAGAAGAAAAATTAACTTTAAACTTGTCTAGCCTCCAAGCGATATAAAACAAACATACATATCAAACAAACGTATTTACAAATTATCAAACACAGCTTAAAACAATTTTTAACAGGACGAAGCTTTTTGTTATTTAATGTGTTCCGGCCAAGGTTGGGTTTCCTTCTTTAGGGCACAATCAGATGTAAACAAAGAAATGTATCGTATATGTATATCACGGCTCTTACAATTTGCACATGCGTAATTTGCAGTTTTCGCGCATGCGAGAAAAAATAATAATGATTGCAATTATAAATATCCCTTTTTTATTTCGATATGACTTTAATGTACTAAAACCATCGCCAATAAATGCTCTACAAAATAGTATAAATATCTCCCAACATCTGTTAGCTCTTTCTCAATTGGTTTGGTTTAGTTATATTAACGCCCCGTTGTAAAGCAATACTAGTGCTATTTTGGGACGGACCTCGTCATTTTGAACCACGGTCAGATGACGAGGACGACACCTGAACTGGCACCCCCTTCTCCACATCGCACACCAGCGGGGGGACATTTGGCCAGACAGATTTAAAGTGCAAGAGATTCCCCTCACAGGACGGTTCTTCAGTGGAATCAAGTCTCAAACCTGAAACTTTCTGTTTCCGAAATCGAGACCTCACCACCAGGCTACCGCGACCCCAATATGTTCAGTCATTAAGCATCATAATAACCATCGATGTTCAATCCATCATGTCCATATCGCCAGAGTAGGTTGAGAAATATCCGAGAAGTCATGATCATCTGCATGTTGTCATCTGAGACAAAATCCTGTCCCACATTCATTTTCGGAAAATTGTGAAAAGTAAAGAATCAATCTAAAATAAAATTTTAAAGCTTCATCCAATTAAGAACAAGTCGAGATGTGAACATAAATCGAACGCTTTATCTTAATTCGACAGAGTGAACCCCACGAAACGTTCTCCTACACTCTCTAATTAAGATCTTATCTCCTCCGTTACGGGACCTTACCACCATGCCACCACTGTTTATACGGGGTTTTAACGTATGTGTGGAATAATTAAAATCGCAATTATAAAACTAGTTTTTTAAAATAATTTGATATGACTTTAATGCACTGAAACCTTCCCCAATAAATGCTCTGCAAAATGGCAAAAATATCTCCAACATCCGTTAACTATTTCTCGAGTTTTGGTGGTTCAAACAAACACACGCTTTCAGACTTCATTTTATACTAAGTATAGATGTTAAATTAATCTGCCTCACGTCGATACTTACCATTCTTCTGTCTTTCCAGAGGTCATGATAAACGAAGTTGAGCTCTTGGAGGAGCTTCCTTACTACCGGACTCTTCAGAAGCCACCCCACCACCAGTCTCAGCAGCACCATGGCCCTCCCCTGTCCTCGGCGCCCCATTACCCCACAGCCCCGAGGGGCCTGCGGATGGACCCGAGCTACGACGAGACAGCCATCGCTATCATAGCCCCGGACATTCGAGTGCCCCAAAACAACAACCCTCTGTCCATCTCCAGCCTCGAACACTGCGAGCAGTACTCACCCCTTGGATGCCTGGACATCCTCATGTCTATCATGTGCTACGCTGGAGATCTGGGCTCGGATCTAGTCGTATGTTACGTCCTCTTCGCAGAAAAACGCATCCTGTGGGCGGTCCTGACGGCCACTTTCGTCCTCTTGTCCTCGGTGGTGGTCAACGTTCTCAGCATCCATTGGTACATCAGGAACCAGAGAAGCTCAGCCTCCGTTTACACTTCGGTCAGCAAATTGACTTGGGTCATCCGTTCACTTTTCCACATTTTTTTCATGGGACTGATATACAGGTAAGCACTCATTTCACTTCGTAAAATACTTATTTCGATTATGGAACTTCTGATAGACGAGGCAGTTGAAGGGACATTGCAAGGTGCATTTAAAAAGGTGTTTCATATTTAAAAAAAGTTAATAAATAAAAATCTAAAATAAATGAGCACAACTGGATAGTTGTGGTTTTACACAATATTTAGGTAACTGAACGATTCTAGGTAATAGCAAAGATAGGATTCTGGATGTTGTTTCAGAATCTATTAATCATAGCATAAATTATAGTACTGTTCAAATTAATTGGGATCAACAAAAAGTTTCACCTATGTTGTTTAATTAGTATAGGCTCATTTACATGTATGATATAGCAATCTAGTAGTAAAAATATGTCTTTCTCTAGCTTTAATGTGATCTTGAACACGTTTTGGCATGAACTCCACTATTTTAGAGCATACGTTTTTGAGGCTATCAACATGTAACCAAACTTTTAAGATATTTTCAATCATATTTCTCAAAGTGTAGTAGTCCATTTATTAGCATGTTTCTTTACAATGCTCCGGAAATTTTTGATGGCATTTTCATCTCTAGAATTACCAGGCCAATCCAAAAAAACTATTAATATCTTTCTTTGAAAAAAATTCTTTACCAACTTGGAATTATGGTATGGAGCAAGATCTTGTTGAAAGACACCAACACCATCAACAAACATTTGCATCAGATGCACACTTTTTTCTTCCAGTATTGAAATGAATTTTTTAGAATTCATAATCCCTTAAACTGGTACTAGGCTACCAAGTTCTCCAGGAGTAAAATAACACCTAAACATCTTCTTCTGAGGTTGGTTAACAGTTTCATTAAGATGTTGCTCTCTGATAGTTCTCCAACACTTCGTCTCACAAATGTTGATTGAATCATTTGCACACACACAAAAAAAGTTTTGCCAAAGAATAAAACCAAATTCTAAGTCTTTATCAATCCATGACTGATGTTTCCTGGCTCAATACAAACGTTTTCACTTCGTTACCAGTGTTAACAACTGTTTTTTGACTGGTGTTCTTGAACATCTACCTACATAAATTAGCTTTCGTCATACTGTTGAAGAATCAACGCCCACACCAGTAGCTAATAATTCTAATTATTGTTTTGCGAGGATGCCTTTCACTATTTTGTACTAGAAATTTGTATGTCAGAAGTATTGTATTGTGTTTACATCCATATTTACTCTTTTGTTTTAGAGAAATTGTCCCAAACTTAATTTACTGATTAATTATCCCAGAAATTTAGGATTTTCAAACACCAACTACTGCAACAATATCCCTTACTGTCATTGACGTATGCTGACTGAGGCTACCAATTCTAGATGTTTTCCTAGGAATAATATACATTTTTTAACGTGTATTAGAGCAATACAATTTACACAATTGACCTCTTCTTACAGCATCTGAAACCCAATTGATGGTAAAATGCTCTACATGTAATTATTACATGGTCAAGTCAGTTAAGAACAACCATTTTTTGCAAGAAAATGCAATTGAAACTGTTTTGAGGCACATAATTCCCGAGGAATGAAGAAATTTATAAAAAATTGAGTTCGTCCCAATTAATGTGCACAGTATGTATGGTCAAGAAACCTGCTGGAAATTCTGCTAGGCTGACTTCTGCCGAATTTGTGAAAATGAAAGTATAGCTAAATAGGAAACATTTATTATTATTTTTTTCACTTCAAAGGACTGAAATCTAGAAAAATCTACCCATTTTATACGTTTATATATAGGCTTTAAAAGGTGTTATATAGGTGTTAGGCTTTAAAAATATGTTTAACCGCATTAATGTTTCATTTAAATTTTACACTAAAAACTAAGAAATATTGATTTTTGTTTTTACATATGGGAAAACATTGAATCGAAGGATACCATTCAGCTCATCAACAGACATTGGGGATAGCTTCCTCTCGTTATATCAATAAGCATATTTAAGTAACTTGCTCGAACACTCTGTCTCAGCATTATCTCAGTTTATATAAATTGAAGATTTTCCAACCCATCTTTCATCTCGCGAAGATTTAGCTTTGGAAGGTAATATGATGCACGCTTCAATGATTTATTATTATCAGAATAATCTTCCACCAAATGCCAATCAAGTAAACTACTGGATTATTAAAAGTTCATTTGAAAAAAATAATAATAATATATTCAAATTACAAGTAGCTTAGTGTTTCCGACACACCAATATCTTTTCTATTTGGCACATCTATACAGTTGGCATACCTTTTTTATTTGGCATATCTACGCATTACTTAGCATTTTGAATTTATTAGCGCAAAAAGCTTTCTAATTTTTTGGCTCTTTCCCCTCTCCAGTCATCGTATTTTGTTTACCAAACTGTTCATAATATTTTTAATTTTTTTTTCGTCCTTCTTTCCCCCGATCGTCATCAATGAATTATGTAAATGGAGCCATATTCGTGGGCTCCTCTTCCCCCTCGCGTTCCCGTCATCATTATCTTTAGCTTAACAAGTGTAAACGCTCGATGATATTATCCTCCCCCCCATTAATCTTTATCGACGATTTATCAACTATATATGAGAGTACTGGATTTGTAGTAATAGAAAAAAAAAACTTAAATGCATTTCAGTTGCTTTTTTTTTTTCGACAGACTTAAATCAAACTTCTAAACATTCCAATTACAGTTCAAGATCGTATCGCAAATTTCATGTAACCTCTCTCATTTAAATGCATGCAAAAGTACAAATCGATAGATGGTAAATCCATCAGCATGTGGCGTGATGGCAGCATGTTGTCTTATTCCATGGGGATTCTCGCCAGCCCATAAATGCGTATTGTGGTAGTTGAACAATCCATCTCACGTTAAGTACTCTTCATTTGTCATTAAAACGTAGGATGGGAAATTCACATCTTGGCAACATTGTTCGAGATACCACGGTACAAAACATTCACGTGGAGTATAATTTGCAGGGTGCACAAGTACGCTTTGCAGATGGTATGGGTGTAAGCCTTCATGTTGCAAAACACGATAAACAAACACTATTCTTCCACGCGGGTTCGTACGCTGCCACTCGGATTCCTTCTAACGATATCCAACACATTTTCTTCCATCCTGGGAGTTAAGGTCACTTGTGGACTGCCCTCCTTATGTCTATTACCTCGTAACGACCCATATATTCACACAAATTGTGATGCAAATTACTGAACATCCATTGGTCCGGTGCATTTCCCGATACAACCTTTAAGTCGCTCTTGCATTTCATTCTGTCAATGTATAAATCAGGTTCATATCTGCCAGTTCCGTGTGTATATAACATTCCATAATGGAATGTTATATACACACATACCATGCATTCCATACCATATGCATTCCATACCATAAATGAAAAATCATGCAACGAACATTCATGAAGCTAGTTTTTTGATTGGTTTAGAATGTGCCCCTTGTCGAAAGGCGTGTTCCTATTGGCTATTGATGATGGTGAAGGTGCGGGAGGTGGTTAGAGGAGAACGTTTTTGGGAAGTTTGATTTCAGGGTTGGGATCGTACTTTGTGATATTGTTGATAGCTTCGTTATCAATATTATCAAGATTATTTTAGAAGTTTGTGGCCAGTTTTCGTATAAATTTTTTAAGAGAGGGCTTTTTGGATTTCACTGTTTGAGAGATATCTGAGTGCTTTACAAATGTGTTTTAAGATTTGATTTTGGTGTTGCTCTAAGATTTTAAAATTGCTTTTGGCGGTGTACTCCTAAGTAGGGCAAGCATATGTTAGTACTGGAAGCAGGTTTGCTTCCTTACATGCTACTACGAACAACACAACCTAGCGCCAAATGAAGGACCACGGGTTGCTATGCAAATCTGAATCCTTGTGATGTACCCTAGTCTGATAATCTCGTGATTATTTCAAACCGATTACAACCGGTTAATGACTCAAATTAATTAAGACAATTAGTAAATATGCAGTAAATGTATAATTTGGGAATTAAGTTGCCACAACCTTGTGTATTATTTTCCATAACCTTATTTTAATTAGTTGAAATTATCTCTGACCCAACAATCTTTATCGATTAAATAAAAAATATTTTAACTCATTTTGGTTTATTTTCATTTTAAAAAAACGTTGCGCGAGTTAGGCAATAACATTGTGATTCCCAAAGGAAAAAATTAAATTAGAAGAAGATAGATAATGGAAAAACTGTAGTGCGAAAGACGATTCCAAAATAAAACTACATTAGCAGACGATAGATATTTCAAAAGCTATGCTATAAAAGCCGGCTCCAAAAAAAGGGATAAATCAATTTGTCGCTTTAAAAACCTCAAGCCAAAACAACATCATGTTCTCACACGATAATAAAACTATACTATTAAGCCAAAAAACTTCCAGATCTTTTTAAATAGTCTCAAAATTTAAATGAAACGCGGCATTTCTCGCAGGATAAGAGAAAATTGTCACCATGATCGACTCGCCTGAGAACAGATTCCAATAATTACAAAGAATTCAGGTAGCTTGCAAAGATTAAGCGCCGGCTCCTGGCGTGAAATTAACTATTTTTTTACCCTTCCCCCCCGAAAAATGTAACATCCCGTTTTTAAGCCGATTAACCCCTATTTTAAGGGTTACTAGGGGTTTTCTCATGACGGTAAGTCAGTATGCATGTCTTAGGTTTAATGAAGGTTATTTGGTAGAGGGGAAATAAGCAACTGCTGTTTGTAGTAGGTTCAGTAAAAAATACCATGTATCACTATAAATGTATTCTAAGATTCAAATTAGAAACATAGAGGGGAAAAAAATGTGGGGTGAGTTTTTGTTCTGCATCGAAACCCTTCGTATTTATGGACGGGCTCACACTGAGTACTTGTTGAATTAAAATTTTCAACTGTTATGTTTGATTTTCGATGAATAAGAAGGCTCTGTATGCCCCCAACCGCTTTCAAGAGTAATTCATGGTTCTTTCAATTGAGTCTACGTCTCTCTCTCTCTCTCTCTCTCTTGATATGCATAAAGTTCATCTCTCATCCCATGGCCTTGCACTTTTATTGAAAATAATCCTATCATCTGAATTTCATTTTGTGAGTATTATTTACGTAATCCCCAATAGATATTCGCTGATAACCCATTAATATAATTTTCCAATTAAATAAAACAAGGCATTTTGATACTGTTTAACTGCCTTTACTTTATTATTCCCCATGTAAACAAGGCAGGTGAAAAACAGAATTGCTCTTCCATAACTTTCAACAATAGATGGAAATTATATAAATGATGAAACAATGACAACTGTTCGAATTTTACTGTTACAAAAATTAGTGCTAAAATGCAAACATACCAAATTATACTCAGCAGTATTAAAAGGGCAAATAAAATTGATGAAACAATGACAATTGTTCGAATTTCATTGTAACAAAAGTGTTAAAATGCAAACATAATAACACTAAACTCAACATTATTAAAAAGGGCAAATATAACTAAATAAATATGACTGATAAAACAATGACAACTGTTCGAATTTCATTGTAACAAAGGTGTTAAAATTCAAATATGTCAACAATGAACTCAGTATTATTAAAAAGGGCAAATAGTATAAAAATCCTTTTTGTGCATTACTATTTACGAAATTTACTCAATGAATAAGTTTAAATATATATAATTCATATTTATTTTCTTATATTATTTATAGATTTTACTGGAAAAATTTAATTCATGAATTAATATTCGGCAAAAAAGTATTAACATCGAGTGTTATCCACTACAAGTTTTTAAAAATTGTATTTGAACTCGAGTGGATGAATTAAAAGTACTTTATTAACGATTGAAAATTTGAACGATATATAAATATATAGAGAGAGTGTGAACTCACTGAAAAAAATCAAAATAAGATAGTTTTAATTAAATAAAAATCACTCTGAATTATTAACATATTCTCATTCTTTTAAGTGCATTTGTGCTGAGATAGTTTTAATGAAATAAAAATCATTGCAAATTATTAACATATTCCCATTTGTATTTGTTGCAAATTCGGCAATTCTAAATCAAACATTCTGGTTTCGAAGGCGCCAACAAATGCATATTGTAATTTGTTGTAGGCAGATATAATAGTATGCTATCAAAAAAGTCCAGACACTTTCAAAATTTCAAAATTTTTTGAATTTCTCCAGTAGCTATCTTTGCACACCGTAAAAAATATTCTTGAATTCACATTTTGCAACGAAGAAACATTCATGACAGCATTTTGTGAATCGCTAAGGAACTGATCAATGGATAAAGATTTGGGCCTGTTTCACTAAATGATCAGGATTGACAATTTCCATCAAACGGTTTTATTTGCTGAGCGAAAATAGTTGTATGCATTTTCGTAAAAATAGCATGTACTTGAGATAATACAAAGGTGTTTCATATTCCAATTTTTTTTTCTCTCATAATAACCACAATATCTAACTAAATTAAATAAATTTTACAGAATAAATGGCAATGTACCAGAAAAGACTATAAAATAAAAATTTTATAAAATATTCAGAATATTCAAGAAATTATAAGTATTGGTAGGAAATAATTTTCATGTACGAAACATTTTTTTTCATCTCCCTTAGTTTCGAATTACATTACATAGGGCAGTTTATATGAAAATTCCAATTAAATATTGTCAAGACTTGAAAAGGTATTGTCATTGGAACCAGGTGAATTTCAATTTACTCAAAGAATTCGAAAACTCGAGTACACTTTTAGTAGTACTTTGGTGCTTTATTGGGTGAAATGATCTAATTGGCTAAAACTTGTCTTGGGCTGATTTCAAATAAAAATTTCAATAGTAGAAGAATAGAGGCTTGAGATAGCATAATGGACCACCTCACCTAGATTTGACCAATTGATTTTTATGAGGAAAACATAGAAAAAGGTAATCTATCTATACAAATAAAAATGAATGTTTTTCTGTACATCTCTTATGCCTTCTTAAACCGTTCATCCGATTGTGATGAAACTTGGTCAGCTTATTGCTTACATCTACGAATGGTAATAGGGATAGTACAATTATCTAATTTTAAAAAAATCGAATTTCACCCACATCTATTTACCAAGGATTCATCTCCAAATAACACATGTCGATCAGACAATAGACTCTGTAAGAATGCTAAATCCCTGTTATAGGTTAATATTCTGTTGTTATAGTACGCAAATGCCATGCAAGTCATTCTCAGAAGTAACAGTTTTATTACAGATTATGCAAGAACCATCAATGGGGTTTTTAATTTTTAATTTAATTTTAGCATTTTTAACAGCAACCACCAAAAATATAGTAGAGCAAATCATTTTGCACCATCTTAATTTTCCAAAATTATCTTTTCAACTAAATTAACGATTTTATGATAAAAATATTCTATGTCTAATCAATTTTAAAAGAAACCATTTTAATCACTTTTCTAACATTAAATCTGAGAATTCTGAATAAATATTAAATGAATCTCGAGATACAATAGTTTCTTATATTACCATTCTGAAAGAACACCCAGTTTTACAATTCTTAGAAGATACACAAGTCCAATATATAAAATTGACTATTAGTTTGTTCGTCTTTCATAACTGTCACACCATTCATCCTATTTCGATGAACCATTGCCAAATTATTGATTAATTAATGCACTTAATAATATTTTTTTTCGGGGGCCGCAACGCGCCGAGTACCAGCTGGTCTTTCATACAAGTCCATGAAAAAAAACCTCTCTAAACATAACTGTTTAGAGAGGGCCCATTTCCATTCCTTGATCATGTTCAAGACCATAAAGCAGGAGCTGTGCAGAATCAATTTATTCATATGAATCTTGAGGGACTGGATCTTGAGGGACTAGTCAGATCAGGGACCGTTAAAAAAGCCCTCAGAACGAATTGGAACATCACAATCGACTACAACACGACGTATCAGTGCCAGAACTAATCCGGTTTTTCAAAACGGTGCACCATTTTGAAGAAACGTTCGAAATATTGATTGATAGTATTGCCTATAGAGTAATAATCATTGTAGATAAAAGGGTCTATATTAATGTGAGGATACTGGTTCGTTTAGTGGTGGCGGGGTGTACATAAGAAGAGTCTATATCAGTGAATCCGCACAGTGCTGTAATACATTTTAGCGAATTGTATATATTCAGAATGGGCAGCATTTCTACTGTTTGATATTCCCTAACATTTGCCAGTTATTTCACGGTTATATATTTTTTAAAAAGGTGATTTTCTGCTGAAGAGTGATCTTGACCTACTATAAATGAGTAATATATATAAATAAAATTAAATTCCTACTTCTACTATTTATACATATCTTATATTTAAGATAACATAAAAAGTATATAAATAATACAAGAAGTGATATGATTGGGTGTCAAGTCGGTAATCTCAAAACTTGGTGATTGGAAGTTTAAAAAGATGTATTTGAACTCGAGTGAATGAATTAAGCATCAAATTCAGTTTTTTTTTTCACCCAAATTTGGTACAAATTTAACTATTTGGAACTCCCCATTTTATTCACTTTTCCTAAGAAGATAGAAATAATTCCAAAATGCTTTTCTCTGAGAGATCTAAAACATAAAGATCCGTCAAAGTATTTTCTAATCGATTTTTTCTTGCCATATTGCACTATTTCGTTTTTTTTTTTTTTTTTTCAATGTATTGGCCTTTTAAGAAAATCAAAAGAGAGACAGAGAGAATTCGGTGCAGTTTACAAAAAAGGCACTTTTTTGGTATTTTATGAAGCTCATATACTCAATGCAAAATGATCCTTTTGCTGTAACAAAATATGAAAATAGTTAACGAGAACTCTATAGAACCGATAGTATAAAATGTTTTAATACATTTGAATTGAAGCGTTTCATATGCCTTTTTCTTCTTTCCATTTTAATCAGTTTCACTACACTATTTCGGCCATAAATCAGTGTTAAACCGCTAACATGCTTTATATTTATTCTTAGAATCTGAAAATCTAGTTTGTTTTTTTGCTAGCAGGTATGAAGTATTAAAATTGTAATTCAGTAATAGGCTAAACTTCATATCTTCTCTATCACACAAAATTGGGTACTTTTCCGTTAGCCGGGCGTATCAAAATAATGTAGAATTTCGCCAAATTTTTCACAACGCTTCATTCGCTTTGCTTGGCGACTTGGTTCGCGTTTCATTCGCATATGTGACGTCTGCGTATGTCTAACGGAAAATACCTCAAATTGCATGTCAGTCATAAAAAATCTACTAAAATCAAAGGGAAGGAAAAAACTATCAGTGTAATAAAAATTGAAGGAGAGAAAAAGTGAAAGGGGGCTTCCGTTTCTATTCATTTAGAAATTTCATCTAAATCTAAAAAAGGTATAATAAAAAATGTATTATTAAATTTTCATACATTTTTAAATTGGACATTTAGTGATACACGTTTGAGAAACTTTGTGGCCGAGCTAAGCTTTATTCTAATTATTTATTCTTTCTCTAAAATTCAATATCAGTATTTTCGCTATTTTAAATTCGTACTTACATATTTTTATGCTCACAAAATCAAGTAAATTATTTTCTATTAAGATTTATCCTTTTATTTATTCTTTTCTACATAAACATATATATATATATATATATATATATTTCACTTAATACTTATTTTCTTATATTGTTTATATATTATATTATTTATGATCGGGTATCGCGTAAGTAATCTCAGAGCTTGACGAACATTTGGCGACATATCTGGTGATTAAATAAAAATTACTTGAAAATTTTAATTAATAAATTAATATAAAAAAAACTGTATTAACATTCAGTGTCGTCCACTATAAGTTTAAAAAACTGTACTTGAACTAGAGTGGATGAATAAAAAGTATTTTATTACAGATTGAATATTTGAGCAAGATATATAAATAGAAAGAGTGTGTGTGTGAACTAATAGTAGGAATTGAAAAAAATTCGAATTTTTATTTTATCTCATGCACTGACTTTAAAAAAAAAAAAAAAAAGGCAGAACCACTCAGTTCCATACTACATTCAATATTCTGAGGCATGTGGCGGGGAAAAGCGCCCTCTGACGTCGAGATCTGCTGAATGAGAGCATAAATTCATCGCAGACGAGTTAAAATCGATAAGCAATTTGAAGCTGATTTCGCATACAGAAAATTCTGTTTACCCCAACAAGAAACTTGCGCCGCAAAAGCCCCTCGCGCGGTGAATAAATTATAGAATGAATTGTGAATACTTCCAAGATATTGAAGATGAAGGGAATCGAGAATATTTCAATTTTCTCGCTTGGGAAATGTCGTAAGAAGTTTCGTATAATCACAATTTCCAATCATACTAATTCGGTATTCTTTACGGCACTAACGGAAAAGCTGGTTTCATTTGTGGGTCATATGAAAGTCTGAGGCATATCATTACAAACTTTGATTCGTGGCGTCTACGTGATCTATAATATAATTTCTCAATTGCTTTAGATTTGAATAATTCCTTAAAAAAAGACCAGAAAAGTTTAAAAAAAAATAATTATCTAATTTTTAAATTAATAAAATAAAATGATTCACGGTATTTTTAAAAATTAGTTATCAATAGACTTAAAAGAGCATATTATTTTCAAATGTTAAAAAAACTAATTAATTTAATCAAAAAAAATTCTAGGTTATTCCATTTATACAAAATTTTCAAAACCTTAAATTATAAAATATGTTATTATGAAGCTATTATGCAATGAAATATTCTTCGGAAATCCATAGTTATGCAATTTTAATTCATGTGCATATAAATGAATCCTGATTACAAAATCGTGAAATTAAATTTCAAAAATAATGAAAAATAAAAAGGAATAAAAAATTTAAATAAGGAATAGCAACATACTGTAAGAGAATATAAATTGCAACAATTTTGTATTGTCAAAAACCTAAATATAAAACAAAAACCAAATTAAAGTAAACAATAAATTTACAAAAATATGACGTACCAGTTAAATTTTTAGAGAAATTAAAAGTTCCTCCTCATTTGAAAACAGCATTTTATGAGATTTTAATAAGGTAGATATAGCATAAATGATACATAGTGTCCTCTAAGTATAGTCTTGTCTGGTTTATAATTGAAAATACCGAAATAAACTGCCCTATATCCTGTTTAATAAGCTAAATAGTGATGCTCTCCAAAATATATTATATGCTTAAGTCAAAGAACCGAGATTAGTCGAATCGAGATTCAACACCCACACCCTTAAATACACACCTACGCTCACTATCCTCAATGCAGATGAAATATTTCCATCGTTTCCAAAAAAAAAAAAAAAAAAAAAAAAAAAAAAAAAAAAAAAACTGGACCCATAAAGCAATAGAATATCTTGATAAAAATTTTGTGTATTCATAGTGCCCCTTTCCATTCCGTAAATTGTCATCAACGTGACGCCTGCCAACTACTGTCCTACCGTCACAAGAAAAACCCTGACCATGGTTGCCGTCAGTAGACGAGTCTAAGTAAGGAGGGAAGTAGGCATTAAAGCAGACCGCAACATTTGGCTAACAGAGCGCGCTTCATTAGGCGAGAAATTCATCTCGCTTGTGTTTATACAGATACATTTATATGACAAATAAAATTAAATTTAGAAATTCCTTATTATTTAAGCTTTAAAATAATGTCTTGCATAAGAAAGTCTTCAACTGCTTTTGTATTGATTTTGTTAAGACCTTTTAACTGTCAATTAAATAAAAGCCATTGGATGTTAACAAAATAGTTTGATATTTTCTTGGAAGATTCATGTGTCTTTAAGAGAGGAATTCTTACGTTTTAACAGCTACCCTCGCGATGGAGCTGTTTGTCTCATTAGTTTGTTGCAATATAGAAATAACTCCTGGTGCTAACGCCAGTTTCCTGCAAACTTGAAAAAATGGAGTTACCTCTTTTTAGCAATAAACACTACATATGGTAAGTTAATAAAATAAAAATTTTAATTAATAAGGTAAACTTTTAGGATGTTCTCAAAGATGGGATGGGGAGAAATTTCAAATCATGATATTAAAATATTTACATACATAGAAAATTTCCATGTTACAAAATCTAATTAGGCAAATAAAATACAATTAAAGTCATTAATTGCCTAAAAAAACTTTCAAATTTAGCTATAGCCTTTGTTACGAAATACATTTATGGAATTGTATTTGTTCCGATTTGAAACTATAAGCGGTGAAAATTAAGCTTTCACAAAAACTATGATGCCTAATATAACATTGGGAATTGAGAGACATTGAATCAAGGAAAATGCCAGAGAAAAAATTGGTGGGATGAGGCCCGGAAATGCTACTGAATGAGTTTAAAAGTTCCAATCGCAAGTTAGTTAGGGGAGAAAAAAAATTATTATTAATTTTCATTAATATGACAAATTTTGAATTCTTCAAATTCTTCTCACATTGCTTGTGTTAAGATATTTAATTCTATTAATTTGTAAAAAAAAAAATTCAATTATAAATCATAATGTTTCATCAACTTTGCAAATGAGAACTACATTAAAAAAATGCAGCAACAAATGCAAGTTTGAAAATGTATGGGAATAATCACATAAGACGATTCATTTAAAACAGTCAACGTAGCAAAATCAGATGTAAAAGTATAAAAATTAGATAATAACAACTCATCAATTAGGCAACATCATTAATAAACAATAACACTTCATCGAATATAGGGTGTACTTTCAAGGCTTAAAGTACCTTGCTTTTGATTAAGGAAAGAAAAACTACAACTCTTTCAACTTTTAATGAGTAAGCAGCCTAAAGATTAACTCTTATTGTATGAAATCTCACTCAAAATTGGATTTTCTCACCTGTGCCTTTTCTTTGTTTAACTAAAACAATTCAGTATGTCGTCATCATTAACAATGTCAAAATTTCAAACCCCAAAACGCAAAATTTTGAACCCAAATGTTGAAATGACGCCATCCAAAAGCAATAATCAGTTGTACTGTTTCACTATACTACAATGTTCGTTTTGTTTATATTGGTTTATTTAATTGCGGATTATCTGGTTGATTTTTATTTCGATTCTTAGATTTAACATATATTATCCCTGCGAATTCATTTCAAATATACTGTATGAACATATTCTAGAAATTTTTTAAAGCAAGTTTAACGTTGGCATTATTTAACATAATTAATCTATAGAATCAACATTTAGTATATCGATAGTTTTCACTGCCAAATAAAATCATTTTAAAAGGAATGATACTTGTCCACTAAGTTGCTTCATTCAATAAATCATAACTCGACAAAAAATTAACCAAATACAATTATTTACATATCCGAATAATCTGTATGAAATAGTAGATGTTCTGTGCCTCCATCAAAGTTATATTTACAGAAATAAATTTTTAATAGTCATTTAAAAGTTGAAACGACAGAAAAAATCCCGCTTTTTCTAGTCATCGTTGATGAAAAAATGGTTTAAAAAAAAAACCCAACATAATTTTATAACTTAATGGAGGCAGACCACATAAAGACTCATATTAAGCATCATTTTCAACTAGAATGGTGTGTCTGTATAAATTAGTATTTAAATTATCATGTTTCAAAATATATGCTAATTAGCTCATTGAATATCGATTAATTAATTAAAAATTCAGTGTAATATGGGGTTTTTTTCTCACTGAAAGGATTTTAACAAGTTCGCTGCCACTCCCCTCGCCTGATATCAGGATCATCTATCTCATGAGATGACCCCTTCTTTGCTGTCTTTTAACTGTAGTAGAGAAGGTGTCATCTAATAACATAGATGGCTTCGTAGAGTCACATATTATTTGTAACGCACAGGCTCGTCAGAGGCTGCAAATTGTGTTAAACATATATTAATGTGTTATAGTGTGTGTTATAATGTGTTAATGTAAACATATATTAACATTAAAAATGTGCTAAACATATATTAATGACCTGCTGTGAAAAAACTGGATTTTTAAAGTAAAAATTTAAAAAAATATCTTCTAGTGTGTACGTACTCCTTAAATATAAATGTAAAGCGATTTATGAAAAAGTAGCGGATGATCTTCCACTGACTTTCTCGTAAACTATAATAATACAGTGAGTTTTGTGTTTCGTAATACTGCAAAGCAAAAGCTTGCTTGTACGCAAGCATGTACTTGAGACATCCGAAGAGATCTAAAACTGGATAGAGATTAATAAAACTGATGACAAGACCACATAACACTTCCATTTATTTAAGTAGCCGTATATTTTTGAATTATCGCATTCACAAACACAGACCTAAAGACAGATTTGGTACAAAATTTAGTACAGGCCTAAAATTATGATTATGAAATCATATGCTAAATACCAATTTCAGTTTTTTGAGTCATCATGATCACATACATGTAACGGAACGAATTGCCGGTGAAAACAGAAATTTTGATGTAAAGACTACATACCAAATTTTAATCATCAAAACACATCGTACAATATTTTCTCTTTGCGTACAAAAAAGTAAAAAACCCAAGAGCTGTAATAAATCCTAATAAAAACCCAAGAACTGTACTAATAAGAAAACCCAATAATTGTAATAAATCCTAATAAACACCCAAGAACCGCACTAATAAGAAAATTCAAGAATTGTAATAAACCCTAATAAAAAACCCAAGAACTGTACTAATAAGAAAATTCAAGAATTGTAATAAACCCTAATAAAAACCCAAGAATTGTAATAAATCCTAATAAAAACCCAAGAAGTGTACTAATAAGAAACTTCAAGAATTATAATAAACCCAAGAACTGTACAAATAAGAAAAACCAAGAATTGTAATAAATCCTAATAAAACCCCAAGAAGTGTACTAATAAGGAACTTCAAGAACTATAATAAATCCTAATAATAAACCCAAGATCTGTACAACTAAGAAAACCCAAGAATTGTAATAAATCCCAATAAAAACCAAAAAACTGTACTAATAAGAACGTTCCAGATAGTGGCCATTGCTTGCTTCGCGCTTCGTTGGCCTTTAAAGTAATTATAACGCAACAGAAGGACAGAAAATAAAATACATGAAAAAAACACATTCTAATCGAAATTCACACATCCAGTTTTCGATTATCCGCACGAACGAGCCATCCCTCAGAGTTCGATGAAGTAACTCAGAAGATTCCCATCAGGCGCCTCTCTGGTAGGATCGATAATTCTAGTCTGATGGATTGCAAGAGCGAAAGAATCCGTACTTGAATTACAATCATTGAAATTAACAGTCAACATATAACAACCTCGTTTAACCTTTGTGAATTCCTTAGGTGAACTTTAATTTAGATACAAATACATTTAGAAACGATTGGTGTAATTTGAAAATGTAAGATCAAAATTTCAATTGAGTTCAATAAAGAATGCCATTGGCAAATTAATGACGAACAGCTTATGAAAAACAATAACCTCAACTTAAACATCCCGAATTTAAATCCTTGGGAACAAAATGCTCCATGTCCAAATATAGGAAAGATATTACACATTTTCCATTATTCACTCGCACACCAGTAATCGCAAACATCTCGAAATAACTTTTGATCAAAATCTTAATAACTACTTGAATGAAGTTCAATTTAAAGCATGTAATGAATGGCAAAAGATGAATTATGTGAGCTGCAAGTAGGCTTGAAATTTAAGGTGTACGTATACACTAAAAGATTTTTTTAAACAAATTTTAATTTTAAAAATCCAATTTTTTTCAAAGTCGGTCATGAATATATATTTCAACTCATTTCAAGGTGAAAAAAATATACTATACTAATTATTAATTAATTAATATTTAAAGAACTAATTAACATATTTTTTGAAACATATCTTAAATTCTAATTTGTACATACACACCATTCTAATTGGAAATCATGCTTAATATGAATCTTCATGTTGTTTGCCTCCATTAAGTGATAAAGATATACAATTTTTTTTAAACTATTATTTCATCAAAAATGAATAGAAAAAGCGAGATTTTTTTTTCTTTAATTTTAACTTTTAATCAGCTACTAAAAATTTATTTCTATAACTTTGATGGAGCCACAAAACATCCGCTGTTTCATACAGATTATTTTGATGTGTAAATAATTATATCTGTTTCATTTCTTGTTGAGTTATGATTGATTGAATGAATCAATTTAGTGGTCAAGTGTCATTCTACATAAAATGAGTTTTAATAAAACTGAAACTAGAATTTCCACATACCTCAAGAAAAATCCTTATAACTCGAAAAATATTTCAAATACTGACATCTTTCAATCGTTTTAATGCTAAAGGATCAGAGAACACTTTAAAGCAATACAAAATATTCGATATCTTGGACAATTTTCGAAGTTTTACGTTTACTAAAGAAATACAGGCTCCAGTCACCGAAAAGATTATTTCTGTATATGTGAAAGGAACAAATCAGTACAAAAATATGTTTAAAACCAACAACAAATGACTCAATTGCAATGACTTCTTTTATTATCTGACTGCAAGGTCGGTGAGACCATTGATACATATACTGACTTACCGTCACGAGAAAAAACCTAGTAACCCTAAAAGTGAGGGTCAGTCGGTTTAAAAACGGGATGTTCTACTACATCTTGGGGGTGATGGAAAGCGATAATTCTTTAGGCGACAAAAGAACCGATGAAAAAAATCATTATCATTTGAAGAATAGCAGGTTAGAAGTCTCATTTTGCCTTGTACAGTGTTTATTTGATTGATTAAATTACATCAGGATTTTTGAGTAAATTAATTTCAAATATTCAGTTAGTAACAGATGCCAGCTAAATAATTTTGAGTAATGTTTTAATTTATTAAAATTATTTGGAAACATCTATTCTTCAATAATTCATGAATATTACGTTATGTGTAATATATCTGTAAGAAGTGCTATTGGATAACCAATTTTGAGGTGCATGAATTATTCCAAAGATTCCGATAAATACTTCGTTAGCTCTTAAAAAGAATATGAAAAGAATAAATATCTTTAATTTTGCTAATTTATTGATTTATTTATATTATAATTTTTTTACTGAATTTTGTGTTTTTACTTTTTTATTTATATCGGTAACAGATTTATTATGAATTAAACAGTCTCAAATTAGCTAATTTTTTTTCTCTGATATTGTCTATTATTTGAAACTATCGTTTTCACGTTATTCAAAACTCTAGTGTAAAACGGCGGGGAAAGTGGGGCATTGAGTTTTAAAACGAAAGCTTTCCACTTTTAAAGACACATGAATCTTCGAGAAAATATCAAACTAAATTTGTTAATATCCAGTGGCTTTTATTTAATTGACAGTTAAAAGGTCTTAACAAAATCAATACAAAAGCAGTTGAAGACTTTCTTATGCAAGACATTATTTTAAAGCTTAAATAACAAGTACTTTCTAATTTTATCAACAATTTAAATTAATTTTATTTGTCACATAAATACATCTGTATAAACACAAGCGAAAAGAATTTCTCGCCTAATGAAGCGCGCTCAATTAGCCAAATGTTGTGGCCTGCTTTAATGCCTACTTCTCTCCTTAATTAGACTCGTATACTGACGGCAACCATGTTCAGGGTATTTCTTGTGACGGTAGGACAGTATCGACCCAGATATCACTCTGCCTCCACCAAACTGGACACTTTCATACAAAAATGCAGGATTATTCCATGAACCATCGCACAAAAGTCAAACAACGAAGGGGTTATAATTAAAGTGTGTCTACACAAACTTATGTAGAGCAGTTCTGATTGACCTATTTCTTTGAAACTTGTTTATCGACAAAGGAAAAGGGGGGGGGGGGAAATGTTGCAATAATAATATTTTAAATTTTGGCCAGATGGCGCTTTTCATGCATTGTAGAAAGACCGTTATGGAAATGAGGAAAAATCTTAAAAATAATTAGTGTTATTCATTTATTTGGTGGAACTTACTGCAAAAATAACAGAGTAAATCGGTCATTGTTTTAACACAAATCACACCTTTAATATGTATGAATTTTGAATATTTTTAAAACAATGCAAAAGACGGGAAATGGACAGAAAAACTGCAAACTTGATAACTCAGTTGAAAAAGCAGCCCCAATTTCGGATATAACAGCATCAAAAGAGGAATAACAGCACAATAAATAGAAAATAAAACTAATAAGTTTACTAAGAAATTTTGCAGAAGAATCATTGAATCAACAAATAAGTTTGTTAACATCGATGGAGTCATCTACTTTCAAATAAATGATTTGTTTAAAGTATCCGACTACGTTAAAAACACTGGTTATCACCACATTGGAGAATTATTATTATTATTATTTCTTGTAGTTCAGATTTCCCACTTTCCAAAACAGATAATCTTTTCTAGGAAAAGGAAGTCCCGACCTTTAAAATAAAACATATTTTTCAGCTAAAATTTGTTTTTAACTTCACTTTTCTCAAAATTTTAATTTTCATAAAAATTATCCACCATTAAAATGATATCTCAAAAACTAATAGTAGATATTTACATAAAAATTTCAGTGTGTGTTTTAACTAACACGGGTAATGAAATGAACCGGAAGTTTTATTGTTGGTGAAATACTTTTTAATTTATAGGTGTTTTTAGAAAAATTAAGTTGCAAATTTATGGAAAAAATACATATATAGGCATATTTTTACCCATCACTTCTTTGCAACACATTTTTCTTAGATTTTGGTTCATTTTATTCATCGTTATATTCTATAACTTCTGCACAAAGAAAAATAGGATTTGTTAAATGTTTTGGTTAACTTTCATTAAAATTTACAACAAATTTTCCGATTTCACAATATAAATATTTCGGGTTACGAGGTGCTCAATACTGGTGGACACTGTCCGATTTCCTAACAGAAAAAATCCCTTATTTTGAATCCTTGCATGAGGGTAACAATTGAAAAACGCTTCAGGCCAGGTTTTTTTTTTTTATATTTGTTATAATTTTGATAATGTTGTGTTAATTTTTTCTAGGCTTGTATTGTTGATTTCTTTAGATTCATCTGTATTTTAGTAATAGCTGCATTAGTGCTCACTAAATACAATGATAAGTTTCTAATTTTAAAATTGTTTGAATCAGAAATAATTTTTAGTTTCTAATCCAATTTTTAGTTTTATTTCCGTAATTAGTTTCGTTTACTTAATTGCATTAATTATATTAATTTAGATTTGTTTCATAAATAGGTTTTATTTCATTTAGCTTATATTTTTGTTTACTTTTTATTGTTTAATTCCGAATTAAATGTTAATTTCGATTAAGACATTAGTTTCGATTTAATTTTTGATGATTCTGGAAATTAGTTTTAATTATTTAATGCTTTTATGGCTTTTTCCTTTTATATATATATATGTGTGTGTGTGTGTATGTGTGTGTGTGTGTGTGTGTGTGTGTGTGT